>BDDA01000176.1:30340-140073 GCA_001662385.1 Chlamydomonas asymmetrica | reverse complement strand
GCGCGGCCGTCCGCGTGCGGTCGGCCGTCGTGCCTGCACCCAGCCGTGCGGCGCTCGCCACGGTCAGCGCGCGCGGCCGCAACTCCTCCGGGGCAGTGTCTGACGACCAGCAGCAGCAGCAGCAGCAGCAGGATGAGGCTGTGGCTTCGCCCTCTGACATCCGGGCCGCAGCGACGGCGGCGGTTGCGGCAGCCGCTCGTGCCACTGTGATGGAGCTTGCGGGCCAGTTCACCCAGCTTACGGGCAGTGCCGTCACTCATAGCGCGTCGTTGCTCGGGGCGGTGAGCTCCTCGCTGCATGGCGCGGTGTCCTCCGGCCAGCCTGCAGCTTCCTTCGCTGCTGCGGCCTCACAGCCCTCCTCCGCCTCCCCCCACCCGCCTGCTGACTCCCCATCTTCCTCGTCGGCCTCTATATCACCAAGATCAGAGTTTGGTTCAGGATCTGGATTGTCGCCGGATGCGCCAGCGTCGCACAGCGCGGGTCAGTATGCTGGGGGCTTCAGCGGTGGGCAGGGCGATCCGCCCAGCTTGGCCCGGGAGCTGCTGGGTGGTTCCGGAGCTGCCGAGGATGATCTGGCGGTGAGTCATCGATTCTCCGTGGACCCAGACGCGGCGGCCTTGCTGCCACACCTACACGACGAGCACCTGCAGGAGCAGCTCCTGATGCTGGACGCGCAGGCTGCGGCAGCGGCAAACAGGCCGCAGGGCATTGCCGTCATCACCACCGCCGCCGATAGCCTGTCGCCCGGTGCGCCTCTCGAATCGCCAGAGCTGCCTCTGACCCCAGCAGCAGAGCCCCTCCCTGCGGAGCAGCCTACAACAGAGCCGGAGGCAGAGGCGGTACCAGCTGCACGGCACAGCCCGGACGTGCATGCGACAGGCTCCGAAACCAGCGCGGCCACGGCGGGCGACGTGCAGCACCACCACCATCACCGTCACCCGGCCACGCCGGCGGCGAGTGAGGACCCTCACGTGCGCCTGGTGCGCATCGACGCTGAGGACAACGGGGCGTTGGCCACGCTGGCACGGCGCATCAGCGCGGCGGGGCGCGGCGCGTTTGCGGCAGAGGCGATGGGTTCGTGCGACAAGGTGCTGGCGGCGGCGCTGCAGTCGTCGTGCCAGAGCATTGATGACGTTGACACAAGCGCTGACGCTGAGCTGTCTGCATCTCTGTAGTGCCTCTTGTTAAAGGTGCGTTCAGTGGTCGCGCTCGGCGGTTGATAGCTAGGTGCGGTGACTGCCGTGGTGGTTAGCAGCGTGTTGGCCATGCATTGTGGCATTACAGTACCGTATTAGAAGATTCTGGATGGGCGCAGCTTGAGGCATGTCGGCAACATGCAAAGGGAAGAAGCGAGCGATCAAAATAGAAAGGGAGATTGAGAACTGGACCGCAGCATTCGTGTTCGTTTAGCGTATTTACCGCCCATTGATGGTGCACAGCGTGTGTACAATGCACCAGTGCCTTGCATCGTTGCGTGCTGGTGGGGGCCTCCTCTGGGAGCATCTGGTTCGGTGTGCTTGACATGTGTTTTGCCGTGGTACGCCAGTGCGTTGGTCTCATTTCCACGTTTTCCTCCCCAAGATGGCCCCAAACGGTGCACGAATTGAGTCCAATTGACTCATTATTACTCCAGTTGACTCAATACTCATCACGGTGAGGTGAGGTGTGTTCCGCCGTGGTTCACGACCGGCGTTCATGACTGGCGCAGTTCGGGCATTATTCAGCACTGAGCTGGACGCACCCTGACAGCTCAGGTAGTTTGATTGCCTTGCAGGTTTGCCCGCAGTTCAGAAGGTCATATTCTCAGCGTGGCTGTTGCGCAGTTGCCCGGTTACTGGCCTGGTTGGTATTGATATCTCTGATGACCCACCCAGGCGTCCCTTTTTCGGTTTGCAGTGGCAAGACTTTTACTGGTGTGATCTGTTCGGGGCGCTGCACCAAGTTGACACCGCAGTTGGATCATGGTTGAGGACCTGCCAGGCAGACATGCATGCAGGTCAGGCAAGCACCGCCGCCATTCGTGCGTGTACACTACACCTGTCAACCTCAACGCACCCCTTCCTTGTGCGGAACATTGCCTGCTGGCCTTCACCTGTATGGCTCGCGCCTGCCAGTGCATACGGTATCCCTGTATGTGCGCTGTATCAACACTGACGCTTTCTCTGTCCTGTCTGCAGTCCTAGTTTCAGAGTCAACAATTAGACGTACCGTATTTGATAGCATGCGCTTTCCCTCGTTTAATGATGCCACCCTCACAGCCACATGCAGCCTGCATTGGGTTGGCGCAGCAGGCAGGATGCGCAACGCAGGTTGTGCCGAATAGACACATGCTAAGCGTAACACACTGTATCGATGGGTGGGCCTTCGCTTGCCAGTCTGCATGTTTCCGTACAGCCTGTTTGCCTATTGGTTGTGATCAAGTGAACTTGGGGCCGTGAACTTGGCGCCGGCTCTGGGGCTGGTCCTGCCCAGGTTGATGACTGCACAGGTTCATAGCTGTGCAACACTCATGCCAGGAATGGTCGCTTAGCCCACCCAGTCAGGACAGCCGCATCAACGCACCGTGGCAGCACATATGTCAGCCTGGCAGGTGAAGCAACCCATACGGCTTGCACAACTCTTCAGCACCGGCTGCGTCACCAGCCATGCAGCAGGGGCTGGCCTGATGAAAACCAGTGTGTACCAGTGTGTACCATCTTGGTGCAGCCCACCTTGCAGCCCACCCGTAACACGCATCACAACTTTGCTTGCAGGATGTAACGAGTGCGGCTGGGTCTTTGGGCTGGTGTGGCAACTTCGGTACTGGTATATACACAACCCACTTGACAGCGGTCCCTGGACAGCGGTCCCTGGACAATGTTTTACTGGCAAACTGTGGATATCGCTCAAACCTGCGTTTGCCACGAGCGAGGGCATTACAGTAATTGACTCACTAACCCTGCTGGTGAGACCAAGTTTGGTGTCCTGACCTCGAACAGTGCTTCAAGTCTGCCTGGAATCTGCCAGCTGTGTCAGCAGGACGACGCACGTGCGTGCGTGTGGATCATAAGCGACAGTCGTGACGCAGTGCTTCAGCTTCAACGACCCAGTGCTTCAGCTTCATCACACTCAGCCTCCGAAGCGTATAAAAGCGCAAAACAATATCGCCCAGTCATCAGCAGCTCTTGTGGCACACACAGCACGCGCTCGATTGTGCATGCCAGAGGAAAACATGGGCAGATGTGTGTGGGAACTGTGGTGCACTTACGAGGACAGTGCCTGCTGAGAGCCAGCAGCAGAGCAGCAGAGCTACCTTTAAACACTAATCTTAAGCACATGTTTTCAGAGCGTGTCCTACCTTTTGCACCCTCCTGACACCTGTACCTGTACTGCGCCTGCTTACTGGTTGTACTGGTTAAGCAACAAGCACCTGCTATATAGGTTTGAGTTGCATTAACCGTCTATACCCACCACAGCGTACCATCCTATGCAGGACGCATAGCACCCTGCTGCGGTGTGGCACTGGTACGTATGTACGGCAGTTGGGGGACGTCTGGCGAAAGGGCCATCACAGTATCAGAATACAGAGCAGACACACACAGGCACATCAAGGTGTCCCTTGGTTACTTCACTGCCTGCAGCAAGCCCCAGCCTTGATGAAGGGTTTAACGCTCGTGCACAGAAAGCACGGTGTGATGACCTTTTCGCTAGAGATGTGTGACAGAAAAGGTCCAACCTTCAGTTCTACCTTCAAGCCCTAACGCACAACAGATCATGATGGCCTGATGTCCTGATAGTAGGCCTGACTCCTGAGATGTGACTCAAAGTTGTGCACTTCTGCTTCAATGTTCCCGCGGCCCCGCCCGTGCCTGGCTGGCAGGCATATGCACGCAGGCGTTGCGCCACCTGGCTGGCCTTCCAGCTGCCATCATGCTTTAGCCCTGTTACGCACCTGCCTGCGTCCCTTGTGAAATGCAAAGCGTTCAAGAAGTCAGCTACTTATTCGGCCGTACACTGTTATAGCACGCTGTTATAGCTCGCTCTGCACGTCAATTATTCCAGCCATACTGCTGCTGCCGTGCTGCGTGCCCTGCACTACGTACACGCGCCTGCTCTCAATCCCACGCACTGTCCACACATAACGTACACGGGTAACTTCGTTCCTTCAGTGCCATGTTTGGCAAGACCACGCCTTCCAGCGCCCTTCCAATTCCGTCCAGTATCTGAATAATGCTGGCTCATCAACTGCCGCCGCCACCTCTTGTGCAGCATCAAGCCTATACAACACCAGATGAATTTGTCTGCCTCACTCAGCCCGACATCGAACACCCAGGCCCCTGTTTCTGAGGCCCTTGATCCTTCCAAGCAACGCTCAAACAAGCAGGCTCCTGCTACTCCTGCTCCACCATGGCCGCTCAACGCAAGCCCAATGAGCTGTTGCTCATTGCGCTGGTGCTCTCCGCCACGCTCAACACGGCCACAGCAGCGCTGGACTGCTCTGCAGGCTGCCCCACCACCAGCAACCCGGTGTACGATGTCACTTCCGGCCTGCCGTTTGGCAATGAGTGTGTGGCACGCTGCCAAGTGGGTGCCAATGCGGTCCTGGTGTCGGCCAACCCCACCACAGGAGTCAGCAGCCGCAGCAGCGGCCCCAAAGCTGGCGCTGAGGCGCTGGCTGCTCTGTCCCTTATCCCCACCCAGACTACTGGTGGGTGCGATTGTCTATACTACTGTGTAGGATGTGCACCTGCTACACAGTACTAGCAGGACGCTTCAGTGGGCTAGTTGGGCGTCCTGGTATGCTATCTTTGTGTGCTACATGCATGCATGTATTGGATCGGCGTCAGAGAGGCTGCAATCTATGTGCAGCATGCCTGTGAACACCTTTCTAAAGCTGTCAGCCCCCGCTTGGCTGCACATCTTCCTTGGCCTTCGCTGCATCATTTGTGAAGGTTTGATTTCAGTCTTGCAGGCAGGGCTTGTGGGACACTTGCAATCATGATGAGTGCTTAAGAATTTATGCGGTATCGCATGCAGTTATAGCAGTACGTTTGCGTCAGGCATGGCGTCCAATGCTGGCTGGCTATCCAGCCGCGGTAGCTGGTACATGCAGCACATGCATGTATTGTTAGGTGCGCAGTAACAAGTCCGCTGCCCTGCCCACGGTGCCACACTGTTTACACGTGCAGGCGGGTCCCCATCATCAGTTCCGCCCAGCGTCATCAACCGCTTCGCTGGTGAAGGATTCGTGTACGTTGCCAGCCCCGGGTTTGTGGACGGCAGTTCCATGCCCGCCAGCTCTGGTGGTGCCAGCGTCCGCAACGGCAAGCCTGCGTCAAACGAAGGTATCACGTACACGCTGCGCATGACATCGGAGGGCCACATGTACATGAAGAGGCAAACCAAGGCGCAGAGGCAGGCATGGTCAAGGAGTACTCCAGCGCCAAGTACAAGCACCTCACCATGCCCGGCTCTGTGGGTGGCGCTGATGAGGCCAAGGACAATGCCACGGCCGCCCTGGATGGCGGCGGTTCCGGCGGCCGCCGCAGCCTGCATGCTATCTCGTGCTGCGCGGGTTGCCCCAACTGCCTGAGTGGTGCGGACAGCCGCACTGAAGTGACACCAGACCGCTGGGGCGACGTCCCTTACCGCTTTGACGCTGTCGCCCTACTTACTTTCAACGGACCTTTCCAGGCAGATCCTTGCTCAAGCGCGATGGTTGGATCCACCGGTCGCATGGTGCTGACTGCCGCCCAGTGCCTGTATAACTACCCTCTTGGCTGGAACAGCAACTTTCTGGTGATCCGAGCCATGAACAGCGGGCAGAATGGCATAATGCTCTCAGCGGCCACGTCGTTAGCGTCGTACGCAGAGGTTATGGCCGATTGGACGACCTCCGGCAGTTACATCTACGGCATTGGACTGCTGCGTCTGGACCAAGCACCAAGCACAGCTTGGGATTCGCTGGGCATCCCCACCACATGTGGCAACACGGCATACAGCCTGACCACCGCAGGCTATCCAAGTAAGAGCTGCGCTGGTTGAAGTTTGCGCGTGAACAGTGCATGAAACACGCAACACCATGGACGTATCGTCTGCTGGCTGTAGCCAGTAGGTGTACACTATGCGGCCTCATGATGGAACTGTGCTGTGGGATGCTGGCGGATGCGCCATGCATGATACCGAGTTATGAGCTGGTTTCAGAGTGCCTGTACGCTGTACAAACTGCATGCTGTGTGAACTGCATATGCGCTAGTGCATTCCCTAGAGACCCTAGCCATTGCAATCCGCCATGTCCACGGAGTGTCAGATGGGTGCAGCACACCTTGTGGGCATGCCTGTGGCCGAGGCATTCATCATTCATTCGTTCATGCACGTGGTGATGTGTGCATGCACTGATCTTGGGTCCTACTAATCCTACTATTCCTACGCACGCTTGCTACTGCCACGCAGGTGATAAGCCACTCAGCAACATGTGGAAGCAGACCGCGAGCGTGACGACGGATACGTGCAGCAGCCTCCGTGCCAAGGAGCTCAGCTACGACTACTCAGTGGGGCAGGTCGGATCGGTGATGTGGAGCACTGGCAATCACGTGGCACGCTTTGTCGTCTCGTACCAGAGGTTCGGGGTAAGATCTGCCACCTACGCATCTCGATCATCACAGGCCGTGCTTGGGTGCGGTACCTGCATGCGGTACCTGCATGCGGTACCTGCATCCGGTACCTGCATCCGGTACCTGCATCCGGTACCTGCATGCGGTACCTGCATGCTGACCACAGTGTGTCACCAAGGGGCATGCCGTGCGATAACCGTGGGGCCATGCAGTGTGCATATTCGTACGCGTATGGATAGAGAGACTGCACCATGTGTGTGACCACGTGTGTTTAGAATTGGTTGGTTCCCGTGGGGCCATGCAGTGTGCTTTCCGTGGGGCCGGGCAGTGTGGTTATGTGGACCACGTGTGTGCGTGGGTTGGTGGGTGGCTGCCGGGAGTAGGTAGGCAGGTCAGGCAAGTAAGGACGCAAGCTAAAGCAGCCATGTGTGCAGGTTCTGCCCCCGCCAGACCTGTCTGATGCCATGTAAGCGAATGCATAATGCGATTGGTCGGATGACCGCGTGTTCTATTATGGTTGTGCTCCTTATGCGATCTTGCACCCCAAAATGACGGTGTTCGCACAATTCAGGGTCGTTTTCTACCATTGCTGCCATTGCACTGGTGCTTGCAGAACAACCCTGCCGGTGGCGTATGGAAGAATGGAGCTGTTGCAATCGATCTCACCATTGCTGCTTGGATGATACAGTTTTCCGCCGCCTCCTGATGACTGTTGCAGTTCCAGTGACATGATGCGGTACAATAATGGCTTGGCAATTGGTACACGTATGCGGCTAAACCTTGGCTGGTTGCTGATGTTTAGTGCACCTGGCTGGTGAAGGATATTCATGCATGCATGCATGCATGCATCATTATTGTCTGAATCCGCAGACGTACCTTGCTGCCGAATATTGCGCACACCGGACACCTCAGCGCGGTGTTGCATGGCTGAGCATGTGCGCACGCACCTGTCCGCGGGCGTTTGCGTTCCTGTGCAATGCATCTGGTGGGTGGCCTGCCCCACTGGCACCACATCGACACGCATATATAATGAGACGTCAAGGCTGCAGGCAGCCCCCAGCAGCTGCTGCTCAGTCACCCTGCTGCCTCCACTGGGCATGCAAGGGAGCCATCATGGTCAATCCTGGCTCCTAGTTGTTGCCGTCACCACGCAGGCCTCATATGATCATATCCCACATGGGCCGTTGCCGGCAATGACGATCCAAAGCGCACATAATAGCACTGCTTGCAACAACTTTCTCGGCATGCAGAATAGCAACACTGCTTGCACACATTATTCTCTGCATGGACCATTCCTGACCATTGCATGCCCATGCCCATATGTATATCTACGCATGAACCTGCGCCGCGCCCGTGCGTGTGCCCTTCTCGCGTCTGGCCTGTTTGACCGGCTCTCACCACTGGGTGTCCAGTCTGCCATGTGTAACTACTCAACGACCTGCCACATCTCCTGCGCACTGAATTGGCAGCTACAATCTCTACTGCTGTGCGTGCGAGGTTTGCGCTACCCAGTACAACCTTGCACGCTGCTAATGCTGCACTGGTGGCACCGCACGCAGGTCACACCGCACACGTACGATCGAGCTAGGTACCCCGCACGCTACCTAGACACACTGATCAGCACTTGATTGTCACTGCTCGTACTGGAACCTTTCCCGTCCGAAAAAAAAAGAAAAACTGGGACTGCCTGGCCCACACGCATGGTATCTGCACATCTGCGTGAACATGCAGCATATTGACAATACCGGTATTGAGCACCAAGACGGCACGCTAGTGCATGCCGTGCCAACCATGTACCTTACTTTGAAAGCCCTCGGCGCACGCACAGCACTGAGCTCAAGGCAGTGATTTAACCTGACATTCGCTTCAGAGCACAACTGCACCTCTACCGGCAGACCTTTGCCAGCCGTAATTTGAGTTCACATGATGCCTCGGTGTTTGTGGTATTCCTTGTACAAGCCCGCAACGGTGTTGGCAGGATTGCGTGCGTGGCAAGCATGGTATCCTAATCCCCCAGTACATACCCCCACATGCCCTCGTCGTCCAGACATGGCGTGCAACTGCTGGAACGTCTGGATGCATGCTGCTCTATATAAGCTGTATGCACAGCAATTATGGTGCAACACGCACAGCAGTGCAGTTGCGTTGTGGGCGAACACCTCCTCAGCCTCCTCGCCACCTAAAAGCTCCTTAAATGAGCAGCTTTTATTAAATGAGCCAGCGTGTAGTGACAGTTGTGATAGGCGCTCCTGTCAAAATCAAATTTTCCTACCTACAACTGACAAGCCTCACTGACAGGGTATGCAAAGGCACTTACAACCTTTGTTATGAACCTCCTGTGACAAGACCAATACGAGACCTGAACATCGACACATATACAAGATCAGCTAGTGTGTAGGAAATTTGCTTGGGTTCGGGGCAGGTTGGGGCTTTATATATCAGGGGCTGCTGCCGCAAACAGTGAGGCTAGCAGAACTGCTAGCAGCTTGATAGCAGTGACTCCCATGTACGTACGTGCGCCGGCGGCGGCGCCAATCAATAGCGCCAATTGTGAACGAACGAACATGTACACATACGTGTGTATAGGTGTGCTTATCAACTGAGCAAAACAGAAGTTAAGGTAGCCGCAGGAGTCTCTTAGCGCCTGAATCCTCAAGTCCTGGTCCTGTTATAGTGCTCAGCAAAATGCATTGGCTTACTTTGCCAGCAAGCACGCGTCCTGCCCTGTGGTGCACCTTTGTGACACCTGTATGTCTGGCTGTCCATACACCTGTACGCACACACGCACACACAGCGGCTGTCCCTCTGGACATGCAAGGGCCATGCTCCAAGTAAGGACACACGTCTGCAATGTAGATAGAGTCTAGTGTGTACCAACCATACATGGTGTACAGCAGGTGAGAGAGTCGATCAGAGTCAGGGATGGGATAGGCCATAAATGAGTGGCTTATCCAGTATTTCGTGAATATGCGCCAGGTGTCAGCTGAACTTGCCTACGTGTTGGCCTAGTTGGCCATGTCCAGCAATTTGCCGAGCATCATCGATTGTTGCACGCACTGCAGCTTCGCAGAAGTAGTTGTGGTTCAGCGTCGTTTGGGACCTTGAATAAGTGAGAAGATTCTCAGTAAGAAAGGTTTTAGGAACATAGTTTGTGGGAAAGGGACCTCGCCCGGCGATGTTTCTTGTCACACCTGGCACTCATCAGCAGGATTGAGCTGAATCTGAGCTGTAATAGCTGTAAACTGAGTCCAGTCAGTGAGTCAGTGGCGACAAAGCAAGCAAACTAAGTTCCCCTGTTCCAGATCATGTCCTACCCTTTGCGACCTTCTGACACCTGTATATGTACGGCGCCTGCTACTGGTTACGCAAGAAGCACCTGCTATTACCGTGTTACTCAATGGGCAGCGACCAAAACTACCCCTGCCTCTGACAGGCACAGCAGTGAACCGTCTATATTAATTTAAACAGAGTAGCAGCCTCGCTTTCCAGTACTATGGGCCCTGCTGTGGCGTGAGACTTGTACATACGGTGCTGGCACGTACGCCGCCGGAAGCGGATTGAAAGCGGCATAGTGGAATTCATGGTAGTATCAAATTATGTACATTTGGATCCACACACAGACACAGCAGGCAGTGTACCTCAGCCTTGATGGAGGGTTTAGTGGTTGGACAGTCTCAAGCCTGGTGTAGCCTTTTCGGACGTTGCTGTACGTCCATCCCACCCTAGAGATGTGTGACGTCGGAATTGACGTCGGACTGCTGTGTCCAACCTTCAGTTCTACCTTCAAGCCCCAATGACCATAGGCTGCAACGCACACAGAAATTTGAAGGCTTACCTTGTTGTGCTAACAATGGTCCTGAGTCCTGAGCTGTGACTGGTTGTGCCCTAAACTGCGTTTTTACAGCAGGCGAGCGCCTGGCTGGCAGGCACATGCACACAGGACGACGCGCCACCTGGCGTTCCCTGAGGTGCCGTCATGCTTTATCCCTGTTACGCACCCGACAGCTGTCGAATACCCACCTCATCACCCGGCCGTACACCTTAGGCTGCTGCAGGTGAACGCGTCTACTGTCACACCTACCAGCCTCGCTGCTGCTCCGTGCTGCATGCCATGCAGTACACGTGTCTGCTCTCAATCCCACCGTACACACGTAACACACACGGGTCACTTCCTGCGGTGACATGTGTGGCATGGAGGTGCCTTCCAGCGCGCTTCCAATTCCAGTATCTGAATGCTGGCTCATCAACTGCCGCCAGCTATTGCGTGCAGCAGCCAGCCTATAAATACCCAACATGCACCTGTCTGCCTCACTCAGCCCGCCCTGAAACACTCAGGCCCCTGTTTCACAGCCCCTTGAGACCTCTAACGTTCTAACAAGCAGCCTGCTCCACCATGGCTGCTCAACGCAAGCCCAAGGTGCTATTGCCCATCACTGCTGTCCTCATTGCACTGGTGCTCTCCATCACGCTCAACACGGCCACAGCAGCACTGGACTGCTCTGCAGGCTGCCCCACCACCAGCAACCCGGTGTATGAAGTCACTTCCGGCCTGCCGTTTGGCAATGAGTGCGTGGCACGCTGCCAAGTGGGTGCCAATGCGGTCCTGGTGTCCGCCACCCCCCCCACCACCGGAGTCAGCAGCCGCAGCAGCGGCCCCAAAGCTAGCGCTGAGGCGTTGGCTGCTCTGTCCCTCATCCCCACCACGACTGCAGGTGGGTGCGATTGTCTGTGCCATACATTGTGTGGTGTATGTGTGCCGGACAGTTCGTTGGGCAATATTGGTGCCACTGCTGGTACAATCTGGTACAATTGTATCACTGGATTCATCAGTTTGAGCACACGGTGTTACTCTGGTAGACGTAGAGACACATTTTGGCTGCTCCATCCGAAATCTGCGATGTGGGTTGGGACGCTATCTGTGTGCTGCATGCATGCATACATATAGTGGAGGCTGTTATGCGAAACATGCCATGTGAACACCTTCCCACAGCTATTTGCACCCTGTTTGGTTGCACAGTGGCATTGCTTGAGGCGGTTGTTTTTACGCATCTCTCGGGCAGGGCTTGTGAGACAGTTGCAACATGGAGTGCTTGCGGAATTGCATGCAGTACGTTTTCGTGATGGCTATTGTGTTGGAATACCGTAAGCACAGCTGACTGTGTGCCCAGCAGCAATATAACTGGTACATGCTGCACACGCGCACACAATAAGCATCCCGTGCATGCTGCCTTGCCTATGGTGCTACGCTATCACTCCAGGTGATTCCGCGTCATTGGTTCCGCCCAGCGTCATCAACCGCTTTGCTGGTGAAGGATTCGTGTACGTTGCCAGCCCCGGGTTTGTGGACGCCAATTCCAAGCCCGCTAGCTCTGGTGGTGCCAGCGCCCGCAGCGCGAAGCCTGCGTCCGACGGTGTCACGTACACGCTGCGCATGACATCCGAGGGCAACCTGTACATCAAGAGGCAAACCAAGGCGCAGAGGCAGGCCATGGTCAAGGAGTACACCAGCGCCAAGTACAAGTACCTCACCATGCCTGGCTCTGTGGGTGGCGCTGATGCGGGCAAGGACAACGCTGCAGCTGCCCTGGACGCAGGCGGTTCCGGTGGCCGCCGCAGCCTGAATGCTCTTGGTTTGTCGTGCTGCACTACTTGCGTCAACTGCCTGAGTGGCGCGGACAGCCGCACTGAGGTGACAACCTCAAGTACAACTGCACCTAACAGCGCTGCCGCTCTGATCACCCTCAATACGGTCTACGGGGCCAGCTATTGCTCAGGCGCGCTGGCTGGACCCTCCGGTCGCATGGTGCTGACTGCTGCTCAATGCCTGTACACCTACGGTGTTGGCTTCAACGGCAACTGGCTGGTGTCACCAGCCAAAAACCGTGTCCAGGGTTATGTGTTTGGTTCATGGACCGCTTCGTACGTAGAAGTGCAGGCTGAATGGACGACCACCGGCAACTATTACTACGGAATCGGTCTGCTGCGTCTGATCCAGAAGCCCAACAGTTACTCATACCTGGGCTATGACGTTACCTGCGGCAACAGGGCGTACGCCCTGACCTCTGCGGGTTATCCAAGTAAGGGCTAGCTGCCTTGACCGGCGAGCCACGAGCATGCATGTACAGCACTGCTAAGCAGCATGCAGGACCTGCTGATTGCACATGCCTATGACATGCTGGTCTTGCTTGCTGTGACCGCCATCTGCTCTCTGGCTGCAATGTGGACCAGCAGAGGGGTGCCGGATGGTGCCTGACTGAGCAAACATGCCTTTTACATTGCCTGATTTGCAACGACCTGTTCAGCTGCATTCGTTAAAGACGTGGTGTAGGAGAGCACGAGAACCTGTCAATAGCCCCCCTTTGTGTAGGAACGTTGCCCTGCATTCTGTCTGCTGTCCATGAATGCACTTTCCCATGCTGTGCTTGCCTCTGCCATCAGGTGATAAGACATACGGCAGTGAGTTTACGCAGACTGCAAGCGTGACTACGGATGTGTGCGCCGGCCTCCGCAACAAGGAGTTCAATTACGACTACTCCCCCAGACAGATCGGATCGGCGTTCTGGACCTCGAGCGACAAGATTGCACGCATGGTGGTCTCCTACCAGAATGTCGGGGTAAGTTGCGGTCTACGCTGACAGCGGCATGTTTAGGTGCTTGCCCTGATACACCGTGATGCATGCGTGAACCCTACCTGCCCTTGTGCTGGAGGGCCAGGGCAATCATGAGGTGCAAGTGTGGCATTCAGTCTGCCACAATGTCGTGGCAGCCTGGAAGGTTCAGCAGGACTCACAAGCATCCAGCACAGACTAAAGTCTGGTGCTAATTCCAGGGTGTTCAGTGTGCTTAGCGCACTGTGCATCGCATCCTAGCATGTGGCATTCCGTGGCCGCATAATGTCACCCTGGACCATTCTGCTGCTGGGCATTGGTACATCCCACCCTACGCTCTGTCATGAACATCAAGTAAGGACGCTATATTGCTGCCATGTGCTTCTATGGTCGCAGGACAATCCCGCCAACACTCTGTGGCTTAATGGAGCTGTTGCCATTGACAGCTACATCGTCGCATGGATGACGTCATTCTCCTCTCCCACTCCGTGAAGCAGCAAATGAGCGTGGCCCTGGGCGCTAACCGGGCTGCACCTCAGCCCATATCGCATCGACCACTGATACCGGTGCATGAGACACTGATGGCAAACCAGCATTGCGGTGATAACAAGTGACAGAATAATGCGTATGCCAGGTGCCGCACACTTCCAAGTGCGTTATTCTGGCCAGTCAGTTGTCTACGTGTCTGGCGGGTGCAGGCCATACATCAGCAGTTCATCACTTCTCCACTACGAAGCCCAACACCTGTGCATGGTACCCACACACGGGCAATTACCATGCGCTTGAGTGATTGCCCATGCTGAACTTTGCATATTTTGCATTTGCCTTGGCTTGCTGCCGTGTCGTGAGTCAGCACACACCTTGACCCTGAGCACTTCCAGTTGGGAGTGCATGAACTGCTGCTGCTGCTGCTGCTGCAATCGGGCAATTCAGATGTACAGCGAGCGAGGCCTGTTGTGCATTGCTGACTGACCTGATTGCCAGCGCGCCTGCTGGCACTTGTGCTCCTAATCTCCCATCCTGGCAACGTCTTTTGCACGTTTTTTCCATGTCTAGAATGCAGGCAAGCATATGCGAATGCCACAATTGCATCACTCGCTCCTGCTAGCTTGCTTCTGTGCACTCCCTGTTGACCTGCCGATTGATTGGCTTTCCCAATCAGGCGCCATATATATATATATATATATATAATTTAGGTGCATCCCAGTGGACAAGCACGCTTAGGCCAACCGCATCTCAAGGCAACCCCCACTGTTGGGGGGTCCCTCAACTCCGAATAACAAGGCACTGCGTGATGCGAACAGCAGTGTTTGTAGATACTATTGACTGGGTGGTGACTGCTGCACACACACACACATGTACATACCGTGCACAGAGGAACCTGCATATGCGCCCGAGTGCCCACCAGAACGGCCCTCCGGCTCTCACCACGCGTGAGCTGGCCTGTGTAAACACCCAATGAGCTCTCATTGTCTCCTGCCCATTGGACTGGGCTGGCCAGCAGCTTGCATCTCCACTCCTGGACAGTGCAAGGCATGTGAGCATGCTGACATACTTGTACCGCCGCTCCGCACTCAGCATTGGCAACTGCAACAATCACCCTCTGAACGGGTGGGTGGCTCGTTGAGCACTGCACAGGCAACATGGGTGGATATCAACGGAACAGTGGCAGGGCTGACACGGCTGGCGTTTGGGTGCACGTTTTGGGTGCAATCGAAGGAAATGCCCTGCGTTTACATGTTGCGCTGCGCTATGCACGGGGCACACTACGCATTCCTCTGATATCAGCTTTGCCAGTTTGCCACTTATCCAATGCTGTTCGTGAATGCTGTTCATGGCTTGCATAATTGCATTGACATTCACGTTTCATGACTGCCCTGCTGGGCCCACACATGCCGTCGTACCCAGACATCTGCACAAACAGAGATGCACAGAGATGCACAGCTGGACGAGGGCTGGGATTGATGGGTGATGGCACCCCCTGTGGTAGAGCTCAACAACGTCGTACCACCCCTGCACAACGCCATGAGGTGCCGAAATGCATGCCCGACACGGTCTGACCCTCAGAGTGGCTGCGTGGCGGTGCCGGCGTGCATATGGCAACAAGGGCAGAGCCAAGCACCCAGCGCAGGAGGCGAAGGCAATCGGCAAACAGCCAACGGCACCAGCAGCGCACAAAGGCAAGATGCAGGACAGCATCAGCATCCTTGGCAGGATGAGGGGCGCAACGTTGGAAAGGTGTGCCTGTGCATTCCACGCCCGCCTGACCAATCCACCCGCAGGTTGGCATGCCCCAAGCCATCCGCCAGCGAACAACACAGTGACTCACAACTGACAACTTGTAAGTGGACGCTAGCAAGCACGACAGCGTAGCGCTTTGTCTTCAAGACGATGCACCCCATGTTGCAGAGCAGGTTTGCATTGGTCATCGTTTCTGCGCCATTCTGCGCTGTGCAGACCCCCTTGATGAGTACCGCACTACCAAATCCAAGAAGCGAACCACTGAGCTGAGGGGCTGTTACCCCTGTCCACGAGCATCAGTCAGAGCTAGGGAATGGTGGTCGCAAGGGACTGCCAGATGGCGCGATTCACAGCGTCCCCGATCTGGTGCGCTCAGGCGCTACCGTGCATCCGGCCTGCCAGCCACAGGCCCTGCTACTGCTAGCTCAGTACCTGGCTTTTTAACCCAGAATGGATCCCAGACGGCGACCAATGCGTCTCGGGCTGGGGACGGATCACTGGCGGGAAAGCAACGCGGTCGATTTGCCTGAAAACAAATTTATAATGCCAACCGCACTGCCTGCACATCCAAGTGCCACTTCATGGCAAAGGCTGGCGCTGAAGCGCTTGCGGCGGTCCCGGTCAGGCCGGTGAAGGCCTTTTTGTCGCCAGCCGTGTTGCAGCAGGTGCTTACAGAGCATGACAGCCTGCCGCACTGTGCAAGCCATCACTGAAGGCGGCAGGGCTGCACTTGCATGGACATCCACACGACCAGTTGCAGTAGCCGCAGTCCCATCTGCTGTCCGTCTTGCCCCAACCCATGTCCTGCATTCACACCGGCCCAACGCAATGTCGCTGCACGATGCACCCATCCGCACAGGCAACACCCCTGTCCAGTGTGGGGTGCTGAGCGGCACGGCATCGCGGGACGCCAACGGCAGCCTTGTACAGCTGCCGGTTGTGGCTGAGCCGCCTGGCATGCATGTGAAATGAGGGTGGGCGTGAAACGTCGCAAATGCAATGCGCGCGTCATCGCCCTTCTGCGCTGGGTGGTGTGCGGAGTTCACCCTGCACCACGCCACCCCGCAGCAGCAGCAGCAGCAGCTGTCAGGTCCACCCAAGAGGTATACCACCACGCTGCCGACCAACGTGCAACGAGTGCACGCCACCCACACCAGCAGCGTCCGCCACTTGCTGACGGCAAATCCGCGAGGCCCATTAGGTGTTCTTGCGGCCCATCCGTTCAGCCTCCACACTCACTCATAGCCACGACTCGGCGAGGCGCCCCCACAGCGCTAGTGGCAAGCCATGTGTGGCCGGCACGCGCGCGTGCGCGTGCGCATACGCGCTCACGTGCGTATGAGGTAGTCTCCGCTCTTTGCGATCTTGCGCACCCACTTGTCCACCTTGTACGCGCTGCCCTGCTTGCGCTCCACGATGTTCATGTACGCCACGCGCAGGCCGGACGCCAGCGCCATGGGCACCTGCGGTGTCGCGGAAGCGGACGGAAGGGTGGGATGCAAACGCCTCAGGAGCAGTATGTGTGATGCATGCGCAGCAGCATGCGCAGCGCAATGCGGTGAGTGCCAGTCCAGCGCGCAGTGCGGCGCGGCGCGAATAGTTGGCGTGGCAGCGTGTGCGTGTGTGATGAGCAGGGCTTGCTGGCAGTGAAGCGATCGGTAACATAGTGATGTACATGCAACGGCGGCGGGCTAACATACATTGAACGGCGGCATGCACATGCTTAAGCTGCTGACCTTGGGCACCACAAGCGTGCCCCTGCCCCAGCCCCCTCGCCCCCTCCGCACGTCCCATCATCACGCGCACAGCCCACCCCACCAGCCCGGCATGCGCACACACACCCTCCCAAGCCTTCCAACTATACACATACGCACTGCCTCCTCAGCTACCTACGGCCCCACAAGAATTCCTCACACTCTCAAGCCTAAGCTTGGCAACCTAGCTGGCAACTAGGCTACCGATTTCATTCTTGCTCGGATGCCCCAAGCGCGTCTCCCTCGCTCAAAGACACCCCTACCCCACTCCCCCTCCTCCCCCGGCACCCACCTGGAAGTGCAGCTGAATGGGCGGTCTTGACCAGGGCTTCTTCTCCTTGGTGGTGGCCACCAGCGTCACCTCAGCGCGCAGCGTGTGCTCCGTGGCGCCGATGAACTTGGAGATCTTCCATACCTGCGCCAGGGAGCGACACAAGGCAGCGCCAGGACTGCCTGTTAGATAGCACACCCGTAACCGCAGTAAGATTTTCAACCCCAGATGGCCACGGTGGCCCCTGATTGCTTGCAGGAGGCGTTGCACGCAAGCAACCAACAGCCAGGCAAGTGAGCACAACCCAGGACCGGACACCAACACCACAGCTCCGATTCCCATGCGCTGCGTTCGTTCTCGGCGCCCCACATCCCCCCCCCCAAAACACACACTTCAACCACGTCAACGCAACACGACTGGATGGCGGAACGCACCAGTGCACGTTTCGTGGCGTCATACTTGGCCTTGCCGACCGTGACCAGGATGCCGGCCTTTGCGGTGTTTTCCGGCACCGGCACCAGAACGATCATGTTGATCGCGCCGAGCTTGTTGGAGAAGGTCGCCTTGACGTTGATGTTGCACTCCAGCTTGGTGCGGCCGATCTCGTTGATCACGGGGATGACCTTGAAGGGCAGGCTGATGCCCTCTGTGCAGCGATACCTGTGCGGTACAACAGTACATGTGCGGTACAGTGGTGCATGTGTGTACCGCACCGCATGCACATGTATCAAGACTGACCCACATCAGGGTCATGCGACGTGACCTACATATTGTGACCCACACACGACTGTTCCATTACAACGCACTGTGGTGACCCACATCAGCAAGTGTCGACAAGGCTGCGGTTCTGCAGTGCTGCATGTGGTGGAAGGGAGGTGAGCCTCATTCGCAAAGAAACTGCAACTGCAGCCGCAGGCTCTGCAGGGCCAGTGCGCAACAGCCCCTCTTAAAAGAACAACCCCAGGTCGTGCCGAATTGAACGATGGTTCGCTCGAAGCGTTCCGTTGCTTCGGTGCTGAGTGTGCTGCCAGGAATGCTAGGCCATGCCCTGCCGTTACCACCAAACAGGCCAAGGCATTCGTTTGCAGGTGGCCCCAACCAAGGCCCCAACCAAGGCCCCTGTTTGGCTTGTGCGCGAAATATAGTTCGTTTTAGCGCGTCAGCAACACGCCTGCAGGCTCTAAGGGCCTTTTCACACTAGGGGGCAAATTTGACATTTGACCCCAAAATTTGCCCCCAGGGGCTTTCACACGTTGATGTTAGGGTCAAATGTGCCACTGGTGGGGGGGGCAAATGTTGGGCTACACCTAAGCGGAGCGAGGTGCACCAGGTGCATGCAGGACAGGCCAGGACACGTGCTCCAGCAAGGCGCCAAGCTCACTTGCTGCCTCAAGCTCAAGTGCAACCAAGCAATGCTAGCCTATAGCTTGTATTCTACTGTTGCTGTGACCTTTTCATGCGTGGCAACGGGTGCGGTGACGCATCGCAGGCAGCTAGCATCGACTGCACCACCAGCGCACGGGAAGCTGCCTGCGCTCCACCGACTGCTGTGGGCTGTTCTGACACACCTGATAAGCCTATAGCTCAAGTGCTGTGGCAAGAGGCGCAGTGGCTACAGTTGTTGGTGCATAGCAAAGATTTGCCCCCCAAAGCACTGTGTGAAACCCCCTGGGGGGCAAATTTGCCCCCTGACATTTGCCCCCCAAATTTGCCCCCTAGTGTGAAAAGGCCCTTAGCCATTGGGCTCTCCCCATGGCTAAGAGTATGGCTACATGACAGCGCTGTACCAGCTGCTGAAGGCTCCCCATGGCTGCGTACAGCGCCAGCCACTTCAGCGAGCACGCACACACGTATGACCCAAGTGCGTCTATGACAGACATTAACGACGTGCAACAAAAACGCCAATCCAGCAGCTCGTGTACCGCACCTCATCAGCTCAAACTCGCCATCCGGGGGCACAAACGTGACCGATTTCTGCGCGTCGTAGTTGGCCAGGTTGACGCACTGGTGGAAGGTGGCGTCCTGCACAGAGTCGTTGAGCCCCAGGCGCAGCTCCGGCATGTCCGACAGGAAGCACTTCATCTTGAGCGCGCCCACAACGTCGCTGCGCAGGATGGTGCCTGTGCAGGTGGCGCGCGTGCACCATAGGACAGCGTGCATGATGGTTGCGTTATTGCGTTAACGCGAGCACGCACCCCGCAGTCGTTTGGTGCGTGCGAGACACCTGACGTTTGACAGGCACTACAGATGCGCTGGCACAGCTGACGTGCGGAATTGTTACGCAGGTGGCGTTTAGGTACAGATGTGGTCGGTCCTTGTTGTCATTGTCAGCCATGCGACCTATCCAGTGTTATGAAGGTGTGTTCGGGGCTTCGGGCATTTGCATGTGCACACACATGATGCTCAGGGTGCACGAACAGCTCGTGCAATCGTGCATTAGTCACATTGCAAAGTGCAAGCGCCGCATGATGCATGACGGTGCCTGCATTGACAGTTTGACACACAGACAGCATTTCATGCGGCGCCCACCGTTGTTCGACATGAGCAGGTTGACGGTTTCTACAATGTCCATGAACACCTCGTTCTTTTTGTACTTGATACCCTCACGGCGCCACCCGACAGCGCCCGTGACCGTGAGCGTGGCATTTTGCGCAAGCTCCTTCTTTTTCTGCTCTGCGTTTTTGTCCTGCAGGGCAAGCACAGCTGCAAACGTAAGTCTACGCTCCACGATCAGTGCCTGGGTGCAGCCAGCAGGCGCATCGTGCCCAGGTTCAAGTCAACACCAAGTGAGCAAGAGTGCGTATGCCAGCCTGTACTAACCAAGAGGTCCATCAGCTCCGAGCGGAAGCCTTTTTGGAAGATAAATGACTTCAGGATCCCCGGGTCTGTCACTTGCGGGAACCCGTAGTCACAGACCTCGTCGAGCAACTCGTACATAAGCACAAAGTTGTTTTTCACGCTCGCCTCGTTGAGCTCGCCCTCAAAGTAAGACTTGAAGAGGTTCACGATCTGCAGACACAAGTGGACGGTGCAAACGTTGCTTCACCTGCAAGGCGTGTGCAGGGTGCGAGCGACCAAAGCGTACCCGGAAACCACGTCACCACTTACGCTGGTCATGAACTTGAAGGCAAGCATAACATTGGCGTTGTTCCGTGTAAGACACAGGACATAGAGGTCCGCGTGTCGCAGGTACAGAAATGTGACAGACCCCAGGGTGCGCACAGGTGTCTGGAACGCCGAGGAGTCGCCCCGCTCCTGATGGTTCAAGATTTGTGTCCGGAAGTTCTCTGCCATTGAGCGGCTGCGACACATCCACATGCTTGCTTATCAGTACATAACGGCAAAGCGGAGCTGTGCACACACCCTTCCGATCCACCAAGCTTGCCTGCACCGGCGTGGACTTACTCGACATCGTCCCTATATTTGCGCTCCAGCAGAATGTCCCCTCTTAAGTTGATGAAGTATATTGCTGAACAGGCTGAGCAAGCCATGATTGCCTACCCTGCCCTTAGGGCACCTGACTGAACAGCAGAGAGCTGGGCTTGAAACTGCAACCCTGTGCAACGTCGTCGACCGCGGCCGGCTCACAAGCAATTCGCGCCGGACGCGGTCTACAGGACGACGCTGAGTAAACTTTCTTGCGTCTAGTAGCGGGCGAATCGTCGTCCGTCCATCAATAAAAGTAGCAAGAAGCTGGAAAGGTGGAAATGGTTAGGCGCCCGCTTTGTTTCTCAGGGGTCTGGCAAAAGCAGAACCTTTAATATGTTCATATGGGCAAGCAAAGAGGCACCACCACATGAGGCTGGTTGGGCACGCATGTGCTTCCGACGTTGACGTTGCGATTTAATTCGCATTTTTAACCGCCCGTAGCGCATCGGGCACGTACAAAGTCCCCCAGAGCCCCTCATACGTATGCAACATGTTATGTTTGTGAGGTGGTGATCTGCGTTTGACGCAAGAGCCTGGTTGTTAGCCCGCACAACCATGACATTCGCTGTAAACTTTACACGCCTTTGACCTTTGTACATGGCTAACAGCTATTACTTTGTGAATCAGTATGTAACTAAAAGTATACCTATACCTTAGGTGTCCGGGGCGGACCCACGATGTCACCCTCTGGACATATAGTCAATACTGGGGATTGGCGGCGAAGCTGGGAGATATTGGGCAGAATAGGTGACCCAGCCTATGCCCCCAACGATGCATTGCTGGGTAAGCCTCATCTTGCGTCTGTTGCACTGCAGCACTGCACACACCGCAACCAGTGTTTACTGATTGCCAGTATCCACGTGCCAGTACGGTCGTTCCAGCCATCTGCTGCTCGGAGTATGCTGCAGCTTGTACTGTGATAGTTCTCGAACTGCTGCATGATGTTGTCTGTGTGCATGTCTTGGTGCAGCGGATGTGCTGGAGCGAGCAGGAGTCACGACTGGTGCCAGCTCTAAGCGTGGATGCAGACCAACCACAGCAAGGGTAGCCAGTCGACCTGGAAGCCCAGCACAAGTTTCAGCAAGTTCTTCTCCTCCAAACAGAAGACCTGGGTCCGTCCCTGCCGGTGCGCTTGCACCGTCTTGCAGTTCATGCACGGCACCACAAAGGTTGAGCGGCTTGTGTCGCCAATTCCAGTCTTGTTTGCCACAAACATGCAGCAACAAACATGGCATTACGGCTGCAGCAGGTCCCCTCCTGACACATGATTGGCCCCGAATATGGTCCCAGCGAAATCCACACGCCCCGCCCACCCCCCCACCACGCCTCACCACCAGTGCATCACCAACGCCACCAAGCACACTGCATAACCTTGCCACTCCCATACACAGACCGTAACCACAGAGCATGCGTAGCCCCCTGCTTAGCTGTTGCACGCAGTCGTGTCGCATGCCATCTGGGTCAGTCGCGCACACGCCAGGTAGCAGCGGGCCTCACGTGAACCCAGCCGTCAGTGTGCGCCGCTGCACTGTCCTCCCGTTCGGTGGCCTGAATGCGATGGGACGTTGTGTTTCGTGTTGCGGTGCGTGTTGCAGGCTCCAGCATCCAACAGGTCAAGGCGGGCGCCGGCGGCCGCAGCCGTTTGATCGCCCGGCCAGCGCATGCAACCGCGCGGCCTTGGAGCAGCAGGCCGCAACATGCGCAGCACGCACAGCACGAGCAGCAGTGGTTCACGGACGCTAATGCAAGTGGCTGCCTTGCGGCAGATGCCACGCCCCTGCAGCATGCGTCGTTGGCGTATCCCCCGCAGCCGCTTTCACCAACGTCAGCGGAGTATGATCGGGGTTCGCAGTACGGCGCGCTTCCATATCGCCATAATGAGCATGACCGCAACGTGCCAGCAGGCCGCTACGGGGGCAACGATCAGACTGATGAGGATGAGGCGGGGCCTGCCTATGATGGTGACCCAAATCAAATGTTGCGGCAAGTCCATAGCACTATCAGCGAGTGTGAGGATGAAGCTCAGGAGGAGTCCGATGCAGGGCCAGTTGATGACGCACTGACAGGCAGCAGCGGGGTGGTGGCAGGCAGCAGCGTCACTGCCGGACCCCAAGCGACTGGCAGCACCGGCCGCCCTATGGGGTCCGGCCCCGGGGGTGACGGGCCGTGCCGCAGCGTGCCGCACCTGTCGCTTGGCGGCGCGCCAAAGCGGCCGCAGATGGTGCGCACGCTGACCACCCTGCGACACGAGTCCAACCGATCCGGCGCGGTGCCGCTGCTCAGCCCACGGCAGCCTCCGCGCCAGTGGCAGCAGTGCACAGCAGCGCCTCATCACGGCTCAATGCACCTCAGCATGTCAGGCACAGCTGTGGCCTCGCTAGATGTTGTGGCGATGCATTCTGCTCGGGGCATTGTCTGTCCAGCGCATTGGCAAGCAGGAGCTGCTGCTCAGCAGCAGCAGCAGCAGCAGCTTGTGGCGGCCGGACCAGCTCCGCCGTCGCCGAGAACTAGGTACACGCGCATGCGGCAGCGCGTTGCGCGTGTGGTAGCGCAGATGGAGCGTGAACAACAGGCCGCGCGCCTGCGGGAGCGCCAGCAGCGCCGGCACAAGATCCTTGCCAGAGAGCGGGAACGCGAAGGGGCCGACAGGGGCGTGGCCAATGCAGCCAGCGGTGGCGTCAGCAGCGGTGGCAGCCCAAGCAGCAGCCGGTCTCCCTCTCCTGTCCACTCCTTTGTGGCGGTCCCTGCCGGGCCAACCTACATCAGCGACAGCATTCGCTCCCAACTTGCAAACCCTCGTAAACGGCCCGTCACCGCCTCTTCAGCACGCCCGGCAGCTGGTGTGGCTGGTGGTGGTGCTGATGCACCGGGCGTGGTGCCCGGCCCAAGTTGTCAGCATGGTGAGGAGCAGGGTCTTGGCGGCTGGGGCCAGAGGTGGAAGGCGCCCCTGCAGGCGCTGGCGCAGGAGAGCGCGGCGGCGGCGGAGGCCGGGGGCATGCGCTCCCAGCGTAGCATCAAGCGTGAGTGTCAGGAAGAGGCTCCCTTGCGAGCGTGAACACAAACGCGACGACAACCATGACTGGGCTTGCGTAGTCCATGCGCAGCAAACGGCAAACCAGGCTGAGAGCCATACTCATATCAACTGCAACAGTCACCGCAGCGATGATTTTGTCTGGTAACGCGTAACTGTTTTGTGAGGTATGAGCATGCCAAGTCAGCCTAGCACTGCATCTTTATACTGTGTTCACCCGTGCGTTCCATGTGCACCATGACACCATCACTCCTCCTGCCGCACTTCCAACCGCCAGATGTTACTCGTTTACTTGGCTGTGGTTTTGAAAATCTGAAAGCGGCGTGTACCGGTGCATTTGATGGTGCCCATCATGCAGTGTCGCGCTGGAAGCGTGTGCTGGCGGGTCTGGCCTCGCCGCACCCTAATGCTCCCGCCCTGCCCAGCGAAGCCCGCGGCCTGAGCGGCGCCGCAGCACAGTCATCCTTCTCCTCGTCCGTCCACCCCTGTGGGTCCGTGCCAGACCTCAATGCGAGCGGCGCTGACGCTGACGGGGACGCTGATGATAGCTCCCATATAGGCCAGGACCGTGGCAACGAGGAGGGCCCGTTCGCTGCCACGCTGAGCAGCAGTGGCAACGCGAACGGGTGGGAGGATGACGCTGATTTGGGTCCTCAGGAGAGGGCCATGCTGGCGCTCGCGCGGGCGCTGGACGGGTTGGACCGCTACAGCGCGGTGGACGCGGCGGCCACGGCGGGCCGCGGCGGTGCCTCGCAGGGGTCTGTCCTGGCGCAGATCGACGCGCAGGTGTGTGCAAGAAAGGCCCTGCTCCGTGCAAGGCCTGCATCCGCGGGTGGATGGGATGGATCAATGGTTGCCCTTGTGCATGTGCTTTATACGTCCCGAGCGTGTGGCGCTTGGGCTTCGTGGACATGCTGCCAAATCATGTTGGGCGTACTATTATGGCTGTTTGGGTCGTCAGGCTTGGTTTATGTTTGTTCCGCATCCCGCATGCACCGCGCATGGGTGTGCATGCAGGTTCGTGCGACGCAGGCCGCGCAGGTGAACGCCCGCGATGGCGCTGACGGCGCCAGCAAGGGCTCGCGTGTGCGCGTTGCGCTGCCGCCCAAGCCGGTCGCGTTCCCCGCCAAGGCGGCCTGGGAGTACCTGGCTGCGGCGTCCGCTGGCGTGGAGGGGCTGGGGGAGGTCGAGGAGGTGGTGAGGGCCATGCGGAGCAAAATGCAGGTGTGCAGTGAGCAGAGTTGCGCCGTTGCAGCACTCACATTGTGTGTGAGAGCACAACGTCTTTCCTACAAAGTGAACGAGACATTCTGCACCCTGCACTCTGGCTGCAAGTTGGTTGCACTGAAATCCATGCAGTTTGCGGCCGGAGAACGCACTATTCAATGGAAGCCGCCATTGTGGGTGTGACTGGGAGTGCCGGCCGACCCACACACGTGTGATTTTACTCATTGTTGTCAGCCATGTTGGCGATGATGGGTCGCTTAAGGTTGAGGAAACTCTAACGCAACTCTGTCAAAAGTAACCCAACCCTATCAGTATGTCAATTGACCCACAACACATTTAATTGGCGCAGGTGCTGGTGGGCAAGGAGGGTCTGGAGCGCGGCCTCGCTGACAGTGACGCCATGCGGCCCGTAGAGGCGCAGCTGGAGCTGGTGGAGCTGGCGGCAGCACGCGCCAGCCCCGCCACCAGCACCAGGACCACACCCGCAGCCTCTCTGGCAGCAGGCCCTCCGGCGCCCTCTGGCGGCGCCGGCGCGGCTCTCACCGTAAGCGGGGGGCCTAGCGGGGGCGTGGTGCTGCCAGCAGCGCGCGTGCTGGCTGCGCAGCGCATTCGCAGCGTGTCCTTCAAGGATGCGGCCAGTGCAGCGATTGGGCTGGCTACTGCTGCAACGCCAGGCACGTGCGGTGCCAACACGCATCTGGAGGCATCAGCGCCGCCAGTGCAGGTGCACGAGCAGCAGCATCACTCGCTGGCTACCCCTGAGACCCCTGCGCCTGCTGCAGCTTTTACCGAAGCGTGCTGTCACGGTGTGGGTCTGCCTGACAGCAGCTGTAGACCTCTGCCGCTTCCTGAGATGCCATCTCCTGGGAGGCGCTTACAAGCAGCCGCAGCTTCAGGGCCGGACGGGGCCGCCTGCGGCGGCCGCCCCTCCGCCGGCCCTCCGTCACCTCGCAGGCAGGAAGTAGAGGCCAGGCAAAGCACTCACAACTTCATCCTTGGAGTGCTTTCTGGAGGGCAGCATCCCCATACGGGGGTTGCGGAGACCCCCGTAGCGCAGGGGTCCGTACCACCACGCACGCTGCTCCCGTCCACAGCGTGCGGGGAACCATTAGGGGCACCACGCACGAGCCGCTTTGGCGGCGGGGCGCCTATCAGCGTTGCCCAGGTACCGCTGACATTCGACAGTGCTTCAACCCCTCGCTCTTCCCAGATGTATGCTTCTGGGGGCATTGCAGGCGCGGACTACTCTCAGATGTACGGCAGCAGTCTGAATGGGTTTTCAGGTGGATTGCAGGGCAATGACGCGTACAGGCCCAGTGGGCCGATGTTTGGCGCTGCTGCTGGTGCTGCTGGTGGCTCCGGCGGCAGCGCAGCGCGCGCCAACGACGCGCTGTGGGCTCAACTGGAAGACATCATGATCGAAATGCATGATGCTCAATCGCTAAGATCAGACATCGCGGCGTTTGGTGCGGGTATAGCCCACGCCGGGGGCGGTGCTCCGGACGCCGCTGCTGGTGGCCTGGGCCTGGGTTCGGCCGCGCTGGCGGGTTTGCTCAACCCAGGCAATGGAGGGCGCAGAGGAAGTGCACCCTTTGCTGAGGCCACGGACCGCCTGATCGCGCTGTTTCACAGCACGGAGGCCTTTCATGGCAAGCAGAAGGCAGCGCAGCAGGCGCATGGCGCATCGGGCGCAGCTGGAGGTACGCTTGCTCATCGTGGTGCTGTATGAAACGCGCACAATGTGAAGATTTGGTACGCATCACACACAGTCACGCACTGCAGGAACACAACCGACCTCGCTGTCGACCCGAGAGGTCGCCGGATGTGAAGTCCATCAACCACTGCTGTGCTAACAATTGCAAGATGTGCTGCTGAACTGCTTGCCTGCTGCCTTCACGGCACATTGCTACGCATTACGGCCACGCTGCGTAACCTGCCCATCCTAACTATACCTAAGCAATACCCTTCGGTTCAAGGCATGCATCCGCACATGCGCCTCGTGTGTAGGGCCTGGCGGCAATGGCGGCGATGGTGCAGCGGACGCCGCGCGCGAGGCGCTGCGCCGGCTGGGGCCTGTGTTCATGGAGCAGAACGCGCTGCGGGCGGCGGTGGTGGGCGCGTGTGAGCCCAGCCACATGCAGTCCCTCATGTACTTCCTGCTGCGCCTCGCCCTCTCACTGCAGCCGCAAGCAGGTAGGGTGCACGCGCGCATCATCATAATAGGGGGGTTCCTGGAGGCTTCCAGATTCCAATGGATGCATGCTGCACCATGATGCTGCACTCTTATGCACTGACAACATCCCACAACGCAAGCAGCTAACAGCGCATTCAGTATGTCTGGAGAGGAGCACCGTGCATCCCCCTGTGGCGCGCGGTACTGACTGACGCATGCGTATTCTGCCATCATGACTCGTGCGCCATGCCTACGAGTTAGGCATGGCGGGGCATCGCAACTCCACCGACGCATGCGCTATATCCTGTGCTAATTCGACCGCGTATGCGCGCGCGCGCGCGCGCGCGCTCTGTGCCTGTAGGTGACATTCCTGCTGCCACGTTGCCGTCCCTCCCTCCCTGGCGTGCAGGCGCAGGGCCGGCAGCCCCATCAGGCCCCGGACCCGACGCTGGCTTTTTGCTCTCCGCCGCACTGGAGCTGCTGCTGGGCGAGGTCGGGTGGCTGCTGGCGCTGCTGCGCCTGAGCTCGGGGCCTGGCTCGCCGCACCTGCGCGCGCTGCACGCGGCGCTGCGCGCGTACGAGGGCGCGGTGGGGCACGCGGCGCTGCTGGAGGGCGTCAGCGAGCAGCTGGTGGTGGCGCTGGAGGACGCACTGGATAGGTACGTACAACTGTACAAGCAGAGTGCTGGTGCAACTGGTGCATGAGGGGCCGGCACCCTCTGTGACATATCTGGAGTAACAATACCGGTACATGCGGTTGTCATGGCCATAAGCCAACAGCTGCTGTGAAGGCATGAAGCGCAGCTCAACAGCCGGCCGTTCCCATGCAGACGCGCCTTGGTTTCTTGAGGTGGCATCCAGCCCGCAGCCTTTTTGATGGTGGTTCGTGCGTTTATTCAGCAAATCAGATTGTTTGCTGGTGCATCTGTGCTGTCCTATCGCTGACACGGCAAACCGTCCGACCTTGCTGGCGCATGCGTGGCATGCGCCATGCGGTGCTGCACAGGGCGGTGCATGCGGAGCGCCAGCTGGACGGCCTGCACCGCGCCATGCGCTCCAACGGCGGCGGCGGCGGCGGCGCCTCGAGCGAGCGCGCCGCGCAGGTGGACCTGGCGCTGTACGTGAAGGAGCTGGAGCGTGAGGTGGCGACACTCAATGAGCAGGTGGGCGAGGGGGCTCACAGGAAGCGAAATGAGGCAGCATGGAGCAGATGGGTGGCCACAGGGGGGTGGGGGGCGCGCAGCTTCTGCACACCGCATGCAGCACTGGCGCTGCAGGCACGGACGTGCAGGCACGCATGTTGCAAGCACGGATGTTGCTGATGCGTACCAACACGTATTCAGGTGTTTCAGGCAGGGCTTGAGCCACTGTCTGGAGCATGTGCTCGCTCGTGTGATCTGCGTCGCGTGAGCTGTGAGTGTGAGGCTTATCGTCAGGCTCGTGCGCCACGGCCCGTGCTCACAGGTTGAGCTGCTGCAGGGTACTGTGGAGGACCTAGAGGGGGACTTGGACAGGGTCGAGGTGAGCAGCAGCAGACGCGTTCGTGCACTATATATGGCATGCAACAAATGGCCACAGAACTGTGACCAGCACTTTGTGGCTGAGTGCGTTATGGTTGTTTGCTCGAGATGTGGCCCCTGGTATTGCGTTTGCTTTCGATGCCAACTCCTGACCACCTAATGCCTGCACTCCCACAAACTGCCTGCTGGTATCTGAGCAGTACTACTTCAGGCCACGCACATTTTGCTGGTGTCCTCGTCTTCTTGCAATCCCGTTGACCGCCTGCTGTTCGTGGTATGCGTGTGTCATCAACATTCATCATTCATGCAGACGGCGCACCGGCATCGTGAGGAGGTGCTGGCGGATGGCGCTGCGTTCCGGCAGCGCACCGCAGAGTGGCATGCACGTGCTGTTGAGATGCTGTCCAAGGAGGTCCAGGTGCGTGGGGTGGGGAGGTGCACGGACGCTATGTCAACAGCGCAATGAGCGCTTATGCACTACAGCACTACCGGTAACCACAGCCAGTATAGGCTTGAGCGCCATATATTTCCAGTAGAAATTTCTGCATGGCCCATTTGCTCGCATGGTGAATGCACGTATTGATGTAAAATTGACGTTTGTCAACCTGGAATGTGGATATTTACGGTGCTTTCGCACGCAAATTGCAATGCAGGTGTGCATGGATGGCTCCGTCTCACCTGCGCCCAGCGGCTCCCCGCGCTCCCCTAAGCGCTCCCTCGTCGCCAGCGGCGCCAGCCGCATCTCCGCCAGGCTCGTGGAGCGAGCCACAAGCAGCACCGAGCCGCCCAGCAGCGCCCGCAAGCCAGTGTCCTTCACCATACCCCCTCGCCCGATGTCTGCACACAGCGCCTCCGCGGCAGCTGTCCCACGGCCGCCTCCGGTGTTGCTCACCGCCCCGCCCCATGCCAGGCAGCGGCAGGCCGAAGCACGGCCTGATCCTGCGGACCATGCTTATGCAGAGCCGGATGTCAGTCACGGTGGTGGTGCGGCTGCAGCTTGCTGGCCAAGCTTGGGCGAGGATTCCGTTAGCTCCGTGGGGGGGCTGCGGTTGCTTTCGGAGCGGCCGACGTCTCCGACCTCGCCTTCCGCTGGCAGCCGCAGCCCCACACGGCTTCGCGCGACCACCACCGCAAACTCGCCGCCACCGTGGGAGGAAGACGCTTCAGGCAGCGGCACGGCACGTCGTGGACCTGCGCTGCAAGCGTTTGTTTCGTCGGGCGAGTCTGGCAATATCCCGGAGACTGCCGCAGGCGTCATCGTGCATATCACTGCAATGGATCCTGGCGGCCGTGCTAGCGATGCCCACAGCAGCAAGCCTGCTGGACAAGCATCCGCAGAGGCAGCCGCTTCAGGCAAATCGCCTGCAGCAAGCGGAGGCAGGAAGGCCGCAACGAACGGCGCTGCTGCAATGCCGCAGCGCAGCAGCGGTAGTGGGGCCAGCGCGAGTGGTACAGGCAATGCTGCTGATGCCAGCAGCAGCACGCGTGTAGCTGACTCACCCTCGCCCCCAGGGCTTCCATCAGCCAGGCGCCGGCATGGCCAACCAGCCACGGTCAAAAGCGAGGGAAGCGGGACGAAGAGCAAAGCCAGGGGGGGAAGCAAATCAGCATTTGGCGACCTGGAGCCTTTCAGCATGCTGCCTCTGCTCAGCCCGCAAGCGAGTGATGGTGATGGCAGTGGCGGGGCTGCATAAGAGCAGCGTGCTCACAACCTCAGCCAAAAACATTGATGTAGCAGGCGTGGTTGTGGGGTTGGGAGGGCTGGTGATAAGCATGATCACCATGAGATTGATGGATGAGTGGGTACTGTATTAATTGATGAATATAAGTAATCCATGTAGCGGTCTGTGCACTTGCTGACTAGGAGAACGGTGATATGGAATGCGCAACACGTTGCAATATTGCGCTCTGAAACTTGAAACTGCCACGCACAGTGTACAGGGTGCGTTCAGAGCCTACACCTAGGCTCGTTACTCAACTACTGTATTCCGTTCTGACCTTACAATCCACCCTGCAGATGCTTGTATTGTTACTGGTCGTCGTAAACTGTACTGCCTGGTTCACTTTACTTCATGCGGAGGCCTCCAAATGTACGTGCTGCATGCATGGGCACACTACACACGCCTCTGGTATCAGCATTGCCAGTTTGCCACCTTTGCATGTGCTGGCAGCCATTCATGTACTTTACTTCGCTTGTGCGTGCTCACACCGGTAGCGATGAAACCTCTGTTGTTTACCCGTAATGCCATGCCACAGATGCGCCCAGGATGCGCCTTGAACGTTTTGCACGTAGCCCCTGTGACGCGCGCACTGACCGCATGGCCGTGAGCATGTGCGGTGGCCTTGCACTGAGACCACACAAACTGATATGTGAAGTAACGGCATTGAGAACATGCTTCTAGGTGGAAGATACGGTGATGCCGTTTGCCACATCCACCCGCAATTCATGTATTTATTCCTGCTCATCCCACGTACCAGGGTTGCTGCTTCCCTTGATGACACGGCATGGTTGCAACTGCCTGCTGCATCAACACAATAGCATAAGCAATAATAATGACGCACATGCTGTTGCGCCCCTCTTGTACCATTCTCGTCGGCTGTGCCATGCTCCCAGGCCCTCACTGTTTACAAGAGCCCTGGCAAATTCCTGTCGCTGTCGGTGGTTCACACAAATATGGCTGTGGATGCAGCCGACCACAACCAGGCAGCGATGCAATGACGTGCTGCATGGGTAAAAGAGTGGCGCTCGCAATCTCTGTTGATGGTATCTTGGTGTCGATGCCAAACACCTAACATGGCGTTGAGCTCATGAGGCCGTGTGGCATCAGGCCTGGCACGCGGGACACGCCATGCGCAGCATGCAGGCGAGCAGTAGGGGCTGCTCAGCCAGGCCCACAAGTGCGATGTGCTACATGTCATTTGAGGCGCCAAACCACAGCAATCAGGGCGAACTCAGAGCGACGGTCGTAGAACGAAAGGTATGAAACAGAGCGACATGAAGTGGAGGACAACCCCAAGCATCAAGGTGTGTGCTGGGTGCGGTCTCAGTATATAAAAACAATCGAGCCATCAGCAAAGCAACTGATAACAGGGGTCAACGACAACGGCGCAAACAGGCAGTGCGGCAACCAGCTTTGCCTACTACTGCAGCAGTATCCTCGGCCCGGCGCACATACACAGGCGAGGTGCACAGGCTGGACAAGGCAGTTCGCGCAATAAGCAGCCCGCACAACATGTCAATTATATGTACATACAGGGGCAGTGACAGTTATCGTATGAGAGGTGCAAGCCCTGACGGGGAAAAGCAAGCGAGGCACAAACGCTACAAGAATACAAGTGAGCTTTCAGTCCAAAACAATGTCAGGAGCGAGGAGGACAGGGTATCGGTCGTGAATATAGTGACCGTGGAAGTGGTGTGCAGGCTTGATGTGCGGTTGGTGGGACTCTGAAGGCGCAAGCAGTTGAGAGAAGCTGGGCGGAACGGCGCGGATGGGCGAGCGGGGATTCCTCCAAAGGTTGCCCTAGTGCGGGGGTGGGGTCCAGCTTCTGTCATGATTAGGCAGGTAAAGGAGCTGTTTGTCTTGAGCATAAATGGAGATGAACTCTGATATCCCACCACCTAACAGGTACACTTGATTGCGGAACGCGCGCATTTGCTTGAGCTTCTTTTGAAGCGCCTTGGCGCCACGAGGGCCACGCTTGATAGAGAACATACAGTGGCAGACGATGGCTTTCGCTGTCAGGCCTCCCTGGTCATAGAGGAAGGTGTCAAGGTCTGGCGCGCCTGACTCGAGGTCATCAGCGCGGACATTAATGGCCCCAACAATGTGGCCTGCTGCAAACTCCTGCAGGTTGGAATAGCAACACAATACTGCTCAGTCAGGAACTGGAGTAACGTTGGCAGGTTATCCCACTTGCGTGTGACCACGTTTTTGGCATAGGGCATAGTGAGGTTGACACAGGCCTTGATGACAGGCCTGGTTTTCGTTACGGACAAACTGTCCCATCATAGCCAAGCTTGCGGGTTAAACAGGCTACATGCCCTACACCAAACTGCAACTAGATGGTGATGCCTGCAGCCCCTAAAACTCACGTCGTAGTTACGTACGTCCATAACCTTAATGATGCTGGTGTTGGACCTTAACATAGTCGCCAACTCGTCAGCTGTAACAACAGGAAACTCCAAGGAAAATGACATTGTTCCTGGCAGCTGTGTTGGCTGAAAAAGAGTTGCTTGCTGCACCATCGTCGCCGGGCGGGGCAGCAGAGGACTACGCTGGGCTGCGCGTCGCAATGTGACCAGCTGCGAGCGATGCAGGCCTTGTAATGGATACATTGTTCTTTGGAATTTCCTAGAGACAACTTGATAAGCGAATGGCGTGTTTTGAGTTAGTCAAGGTTTTGAGTGTAATGGCGCGTCCCCTGCCTGCTTTGAGGGGTGAACTCTGAACCGACTACCGAGCGCTGGTCATACATACGCGCGATGGAAGGACATATGGACCAGATAGTGATAACAATCGGAGCGTTCATCGCATTTGTGTGTGCTCGAGCGGAGAAGTAAGCCACGTTTCATGCTGATGAGGAGGGGGTGCTTCCAGACAGCGACCACGGCATCAAACAAATCAACCATCCCGAGCGACAGTGCAGGCAACGCAGATGATTACCGCGTCTGTAATGTATCCGCTTGCAGGTAGTCGTTGTCTTGGCGCGTTTGTTAGTGCTTGGGACCTCCTGAAGGACTGAAAAATGGCAGCGAGTTCGCCAAGGCGTACGACGTGCGTTGCATGTTCTAAGAATACTACAAGCATGTGGGCGCGTCACAAGTTTTGACTGTAAACGGCCTTGGGAATTTTTGGCGGAACTTGCCGTACTGAAACCAAATGTGAGAGCCCTGTCTCTCTTGTTGAGAAAGGCGGAGAACATTGGTGTAACGGTAATAGCGGACCCTTCACAGTGCACTTATCTGTTATCTCTTCGCCAAACTTCTCTACACGATGGCAAGTAACCTGCAAGCGGATTTGGTTATTGTTTCAAGTGGCTTCTTCCTCATCAGGCACCCAAAGCAACGGTTGCGTGTGCCCACACTGTGCTCAGGGTGTCGATGTGAAGACTGTGAGGCCTGGAGATGGCAAGACCTTTCCCACCAAGGGCAAATCTGTCACTGTGCACTACACGGGGACGCTGCAGTCGAATGTGAGCAAAACTTACCTCCAAGGCAGTCATCTGGCCTGCAAGTGTGAACAGTTGTGTATTGGTCAACACATGTAACCTTTCTCTGGTGTGGATCTTGTTGCTTCCAGGGTACCAAGTTCGACAGCTCGCGTGACAGGGTACGTTCCTGTGCTCTGATCTGTCTCATGCAGTCGCAAACCTAGGAACTGATCCTGGCTGTGAGTGTCTCAGTAGCGTGGTGCCTCACGTCGTCTTCCATTCTTTATGGAAGCGCAAGTGCCTTCCTTCAGGCCATTTGTTGGTATGGCGTGATCCGGCGGTGCTGTTGTGCACCTCGATGTGCACCGTAAGCGTCCAAAGGGTCAGGAACACGAGCATGTTGCCTAGGTTTTCCTACAGTCGGGCACCTGTTCCCTTGCGCTCTGTTCGCGGCCGACCAGTTCTAGTCGCAAGAAGGCACATGTGCCTGGAGCAAGCACCTGAAGTGCACCAAAAGCACTCGTAGGCCAACACGGTTCCTCAACAGTGTGCAGCAACCTGGTACACAGAACAGTGGCAGGTCAAGTGCGACACAAGTGTTGCCACCACACACATAGAAAGCAGTGGCAGTTGTGACCACCACATGCGGATGTCAACAGATAGCCCCTACGCTGCGCGTCTGATTTGCAAAAAAAGCTGTCCAGCAGGCACGACTGCTGTATGCAGTGTCACCCGTTGACACTAGCATCCCTGTGGCACTCGGTGCACCTGCACGCAACATCTTTGCCAGGCGAGAAGCCAAGTACTCTGCCTAGATGCGTTCTGCCTCGCTGATTGCCTCAACGTTGCATCGTTCCCATGTTCTGTCTGCACACAGGGAAAGCCGTTTGTGTTCAACATCGGCGTTGGCCAGGTCATTCGCGGTTGGGATGAGGTAGGTGGGAGGCTCCTCAGCTCAGTGCGTAGGATAACCTATGCTGTATGCCGGTGCGTTCAAGCGAAGGATACTTGCATGAAGCTGTGTGCAATTCACACGCCTATGCTTGACAGGGCAACTTTTGGGGAAGGTGGTATGGTATGAGCTCATATTGGGCCGAAGGGCAGGGCGGGGGCGGGGGGCGGGCCCGGAGCGGGCGGGCGGGCGGGCGGTTGTTGGGTGCCTGTCAGGCAACTGAGCGGGTGTTTCCAGGGGACCAGCGGTGGCTGAGTGCAAGCTGCAGGGCCACCAAGCACCCGGATCCAACGTGCCAACTGACGAGCGGTTTGCGCGCGCGCGCACCTGTCCCGCAGGGCGTGATGAAAATGTCTGTTGGCGAGAACGCCATCCTGACCTGCAGCCCCGACTTCGCGTATGGTAGGTCGTGCTACGGCGTCGTACCACTTACTCTGTCGCCTCGTGTGCCTTGCCCTGTGCATGACAAGACACATCCTGCCTGCATGGCGGTCCTGGCACAAGGGTGATGAAGCGTGCATAGCAAGGCACGTACGCCCTGCCTGCACGGCGGTCCTGGCACGATGGTGGTGAAGCATGCAGAGCTAGGCATGCCTTGCTCTGTGGCGCTGGTGCTGAGGCTGTGTGCATGTGGGTGTGCAGGCTCGCAAGGCGTGGGTGGCGGCCTCATCCCCCCCAACTCCACCCTCATCTTCGACGTGGAGCTCATCTCCATCAGCTAAGCTGTGAGCAGCACTTCGGGGCGGCTCGTCTTGAACACCGATCTGGCTTGCTGTGGCAAGCGCCTTACCCTCTAACAACGAGGCGGCCTGTTCTACCTTGCGGCGACGCAGCGCACTGTGTTCAACAGCACCTGGAGGGATCGCTGGCCTGCCTTACACTCGCATGCATGCATACTGCAGGCCCAGTGGCGCGCGTGTGGCTGCTGCGGCTCCCTCCCTCTCAGCCTGGGCGTTGCTCAATGGCCATCGAAGGGCTCTATGCTCAGCGAACAACGCCCAAACTGGCTCGGAGAGTGTTTGCATGAACGCGTGTTTGCGTTTCTGTCCAGGTTTCATGCATGCTGCTTCAACGACACTGGAAGCATCCGCATTGCGTTTGGCGCATGTGCTTGTGCTGTAAAGTAGTTCCTTGCTTCCCTCTCTAGATTGAGCACAATGCATGCAGCAATATATGCACACAGCGCCATGCATTGCTGATGGCTTGCTGACAATGGGGGTAACAAAGGGGTTGCAGCAGCCAGCACAACCCGGCATGGTGCTAACGATGGGGCAGAAGCCGTTGTGCAACAGACACCACATGCAACGCAACGGGATCAACAACCACTGCATATCCACAGCATGATGAGTTGATGACCCAAAAGTGCTGCCTTGTTGTCATTCACCAGTCTGGCCCAGACTGCTGCTTTGCAGTCACACAGCAGAGGTTGCACTACGCATGCTGTTGGAGATGCGCTTCAGAAAGTGTGGCCACGGTAACGCTCGTGTACAGTGGACCCGTCATGCTGCATCATGACTCATGAGTCAACAGCTCAATAGCCACAGCATCGCGCTTCTCGACTCCAGACTAGGAACATGCATTGGAAGTTTGGAACATGCAGGAAGGATGCCACGCCGCCTGATCAGTCCATTAACTGCAGGCAAGTAGAGTTGACCATGACAACCGCATGTTGTCAGCATAACGCATGTCGTCACTCGTCAGCATCAGGTATGGCATCGGCGCAACGCACGTGGCGAACAACAGCGGCCTGGCTTCACACATCACAGTGCCTTCAGGCAGACAAGCATGCTGAGGGCTTGAGCTCACCTCAGCGCATAAGTACGCCACACATTCGCCCGATGTGCTCCAGTAGCACGCATCGGTAGTTCAGCTAAGTTTGTTGGATTCCAGCTGGGGCTCATTTGTGTTCCTCGCATTTCAATGCACGTGCGCCTCATGCATAAACAAAAGCAGCGGCTAGCGTGCCCTCCATGCCCAGCCACCATATCATGGGCAGCCGGCTGTTGGCGTGCACCTCCAAGCTGGGCAAGGTAGATCGTTTAGCACACATACTTCTCCCACATGCATCCCCCCACATGCTTCTCACAAGGCCAAGCATTTGTCTGACCGTCTCATCACACACAAACCCCACTCCCCACTCTCCAGTCCCCAACAGCCCGACTTCATATAACTTCGCGCCCTCGGCGGCAGCTGCAGCCTGCGCGCTGCTGCTGTGCTAACTAGTTGTTGTCGCCGATGCGCTCCAGCATTACGAACGACCCCAGGTTGCCCTCGCTGAGCTGGTAGGAGGACGTGAATACGTGGAACTTGAGGAAGCCGACGGGCGCCTTCTCCATGTTGATGGTGATGCGGCCCGTGTCCGTATCCTGTGGTGGTTCGGGGCAGTGTGCACATGGCATACATACATTATGCGTTTCGAGTCCACAGGAAAGCGTGTTTTGACGGGACAGGCAGCAGACCATGCAGCGGGGGGATGCATTCCCCCATCCACCTACGAGCGCGAAAGGGGCTGTGGGGGCCTGTGCATGTGCGACATCGGCATGGTGTGGGTCTGCGTGGGTGCGCGGGTGTGCTCAGCATATTGTGAGCGTGTGCCACCGGCTACGACTGGAAGATGCATATGGCCATATGTACATGCGGGTAGCATCAGAGGAGCAATTTTCCATGCATGAACCTGTCTACTCGACTTGACATTCTCGCTGGGTACAACACATGACAGCCCGCCCAGGAAGGAAAGTTTAACAAACCCTTGAGTTTGATAGGGCTGCTTGCCAGGTCAGAGGAGTGCAGGGCTGGGTGCGCAACACCCCAGTCACAGGCCCTGCAAGAAGCTGGCGCTCCAGCTGGCGCTCCACACTGGTATGATGAGGGCAACTGGCAATTTACTTAGCTCTGACAAACCGCTATCCTTCCCTCCGTGTCCCCCCCCCCCGCCATCCCACCCTGTTATCTGTGGCCCAGCAAGGCTGCTGTTGCTGCAACACCTCCCACTTCACGGCGTGATTCAAGGAGCTGATGAGGTGTTGACCCACGATGGGAGGCTGGGGGCTGTGCTGGAGGCTGAAAGCTGAAAGCTGTGCTGAAGAGCAAGTATGCGAGGCCATCACGCCCATTCCACGGCGTGCGCATGGCTAGTGTGGGACTTACCATGCTTGGGTTGTGCGGCCAGAATGCCTCCTTCCAGGCTGCAAGCTTTGCTGGGAAGTCTGGTTGCTCAGACACTGGTTCAAATCTGAGCCCGTTGAAGCTGATTGTCAGCCTACATACGTTGCAGAACGCAGACAGACATAGCGTAGGTATGGAAAGGATGCACGTCTCAGGACAAATCACAGTGCAGGATGTGAGGGCCACATCGATTGGCAGTCAAGCATCACAAATCTCACTTGTCTGGCTCCTCAAAGTTGGGCTCGTAGGTCCCAAACGCATAGTTGACGCCATACACGCCATCTGCGGGGCCGCCTAGCACTCGGAAGTAAGCAGGCACCACGTACGCGTTGCTTGGGAAGTCTTCGAACTTTCCACGCCACTGGGCTGGATATTTGAGGTCGTCCGTAAAATTCAGCTCTTCCTTTACGTACAGTTTCACCTGAGGGACCAGCACCCAAGTCCAATCATCAGCAGTTGATCACCGACGATACGGCCAATCATAGAGGACACAACCCAAACAGTTGTGTTGAGCCCAGCAAAATATGTCGCAACCAGCATAAACACCCCGTCCGCACTTGCGTGTCGTTTGGGTGCAACTTGTTGAACGTGAGCCTCCCCAGCGTGGTCTCGTTGTCGAGAGTGATTTGGCGTAGGTCGGTGCTGAAATAGCCCTTGAACACTCCTGGCACCAGGTCCATGACAACACGGTTGAGCCCAGCCGCCTTTGACAGCTTGGACACCTGTGAGTGACGGAGACCATTGTTTGGACATCAACGGGTTTGAAGAAGGGGAGCTCGCAGCAGATAAAGCTCAGAGCGGTTGTGCGTACCTTTTCCAGCTCTGCTTCAATATCGCCTTTGAACACTCTGAAATTGATGCCCTTCTCCTTTGACTTTGCAAGCAGTTCCTGAATCGCGGCTAGAAGCTCAGGTGGTGGTGCCAACGACGCAGGCGCTGCGGTCGATTGCGGCTGAGCTTGACTGACAGGGAGAAGGCGTTGAAGTCTTGCAGGTGTTTTGAGCTGGCACACCCTCACACTGTTCGCTAACGGAGTTCGAGTGCTTGTTGCCATTCTGGTCGTGTTGCCACCACCTGGTATCTTAGATGTAGGAGAAGTAGGGGTAAAGAGGAGGGCGAGCAGGGCAAAACAGGCAGCAATCAGCAGAGAGATCATATGACATATGTCCTGTCCCCGGCTTCCCATACACACGGATCCCGTGGTGCACATGCATGTCGACAAATCACACAGGGCAATTGGTCCCCTCCCCCCCTCCCCCCCTTCCCCCCCCTTTCCTAAGATGGAACGGCATGCAGTGACCTAGATTGCAAATTTCCACCCCCGGGCAGCCTATCATGTCGTCTGGGCCGAGTCGGCAACTGCCCATTTCCATGTCGGCGCGGCCACGCTTGCCACCTGTTGCAGCATGCCAACGGAGGACCCCTGCACAGATACAGGGTTGGTGTGCGGGCAAGGTGTGCGGGTAGTACATAAATGCATCATGAATGTGTGATGCATGCTCTGCTCTCCAGCCTCCTTCTGGCTGCGTCCATTACAGCGTGCACCTTCCTTGCACAGTAAGTCAGTCCTATACGCACAAAGCCACGGATAGGGTTCATACCTGACTGCCTGTGCTTGCACAATAGAGGTGCAGCATGTGAAGCAATATGAACGATGATCCCCCCCGATGATGGTGATACGGCCCGTTCTCGCTCATACCTGTGTGCACTCTGTGCCAAAGGTGAACGCCGGGCCACCAACGTGGATCAGGGGCAGCTGGTCACGCACCTGCGGGTGCTCTGCATGTAAGTTCCAAGCTGAACTGTGCTGATTTGGGCGAATGAACGTAAGGCCCCAGTGATGTGTGAACGAGAAACAGCAGGGAGGAATACGTTACACGGAAGTTGCGAGGGATGGTGCTGCAGGCATTGGCACGGGTTCGTTCGTGTGCGAGCGTTGCATCGCTGCACATGCGCGTGCCTGACCCATGCCATGCGCACCAAGAGTATGTCGCAATATGCACCAGGAGATGCGTACATGCTTCGACAGGGGAGCGTTCAGATCATACGGTACGATTAATGCGTAGTCAGTGACGAGTGAAAAGAGACAATCAGTACAATCAGCGAGTATGTAGCACAGGTTTGCGCATATGCTTGGCGCTTGTCCGTGCTGGATGCTGCAAGTGCGCCATGCATGCAAGCACACACCCAGGCGTTCCAGTCGCCGAAAGAATATACGCGAAAAGAATGAGACCGTGGCACCTGACACTTTGCCTAGCAACAACACGGCAAGGTCCGAGGTGAGCGTAAGTAACACGGTAAACAGCATCAGCACTTTCCACCAAGCAGAGCAGGGCTGTACATCAGTGGGAGAACACACAATCACCGCACGTGCCCAAAATCGCCGTCACCACCGCTTGCCACTACGATATTGTGGTAAAGCGGGTGGCTCGTGCCATGCATTGAACAATGCACGGTTGGCACATGCGGCAACGCATGATCCGTGCGAGAGCCAGTACAGTCAGTACATGCTGGACAGCACCGCAGTAGCGGCAGCACCAGTCTTGCATCGCACGCCCGCTGCGCGAACGAGGAGCCCACCACACACACAACCTTGGCTGAAAGCGCTGTTTATACAAAGGTGGCAGCCCTAGGCAGCTGCACCCAGGCGGCGGCATGCGTCCATGCCACTCTGCCCCGCCACCGCTGCAAGGCCCGCGGCCCCGCGATGCTCCAGCAGCAGTGAGGCCCAGCCAAGGCCCCAGAATGGCGGCTGCATACTATATGTAGGCCTGCCATAGCGGGCGCTGCCAGGCAAAGCACCCGCTGCTGAGCTCTAAAACAACGCCGTCCGGTTGCTTGCATGGCGCTTAGTAGACCAGGGCCGCTTTGTTCTCGGCCAGGTCGGTGCTGCCGATCTCCTTGCCGGGCAGGTTGAAGAGCTGCACGAAGTTGGCAAAGAGGCGCTCCTGCAGCGGCGCCTTGAGGAGCGCCTTCAAAAACTCTGGCTTGGAGTCGTCAGCGTCGATCTTGGCGATCCTCGTGTTGAGGCTCTCCATGTCGTCGAGGATGGGGAAGAAGCGCGGGTGGTGCACGTTGGGGACCTCGGGGAACAGGCGCTCCGTGGAGTTGTTGGTCTCGATGATCACGTGCTGGTCAAACTGCCGCGTGTTCATGCCCAGGGCCTCGTAGAAGGCGCTGCGCTGGTGGTCGTTCAGATACATGGTCACGTAGACGGTGAGGCAGAAGAACTTGCACCAGAGCTTGGCCTCCAGGCCCTTAAGCAGGCCGGACTGCGCCTTGAGGACGGCGGCCAGGAAGTCACCATGCCTGAGCCATTGGCAGACGCACGCATGTGAAAACAATCGGTCAAGTTTCAGGATGCATTGTAAGGGCTGCCTGCTGCAGCTGCATGACAGTCAAGAAGCATGGACATGCCAACAACCAGCATCGGTATTCCCAGTCAGCATGCAGCGGTATTCCCAGTCAGCATGGTCCTGCCAAACCAACCACCCTCAGCTGCATGCGGCAACACTGAAGACGGTGCGCACCTGTTCTCGTCCTGGCACCAGTTCTCGAAGTACTCAAACATGGGGTAGAGCTGGCAGTCGGGGTTGCGCTGCAGGTGGCGGTAGATGCTGATGTAGCGCCAGTAGCCGATCTTCTCTGACAGGAAGGTGGTGTAGATGATGAACTTGGGCTTGAAGAACGTGTACGAGCGGTTCTTCGTCATGAAGCCCAGGTCCAGAGCCAGGTTGAAGTCAGCGAGCGCCTTGTTGATGAAACCCGCATGGCGAGCCTCGTCACGTGACATCAGCATGAACCTGCGCGGGTGGTGCGGTACAGCGCAGGCGGGGAAATGGTCAGCGGCAGAGGGGAATCACATATGCCTGCTGTGGCCCCGGGGGTGAGTCGGTTATATCGTGGAAGGACCGCTCTGCCATGAGACTGCTGGCGGCGTGCTCATGCTGTGGTGCATGCCTCCGACCCTTGGTGTTCGCTGTGTTGTGGTGTGGCAGGTGCTGCGCCTCATGCATCCATACCCTGTTGCAGTGGTCATTCAGATTAAGCAGCTGGCTGGTGCAGTTGCATGTTTGTCGAGCATGCATGCTTGGCAAGATTGTTCCCCTGCCAATAGCAGCAGCACCCACTCACATCTCAGCGACCTCAGGGCAGGTCTCCTTCATGCGCCGAGCGATCTCCTGCATTGCATGTGAGTAAGGTGACGAAATTAGGCATAATCTGTTGTACACTGCATATCAACCCTTTCACCAGCCTTATGGTCGACCATGATGTGCTAGATACTCTGCCTGTGTCTCTGTCAACAGCGCTGAGGGCACAACAACTGGCACCGCCAACTGTGCGCGCGCTATAGTGCTTGCCTGCTCGAAGTAAGCATCATGCTCACCTTGTACAGGAGGAAGCCAGAGAACTCGGCAGTGCAGGATCGCTCCAGGAACTCGATGAAAATCTTGCGGGTAGCACCCGTGATTTTGTCAGCGGCAGGCTGCGTGCAGGCAGGCGGTAAGGCCCTCTCGTCAGCCCACGTGCTGTCGCAACACCACCAGGGCAGTCACAGCACCGCCAGGGCATACAGCACTCATTTGAAACTGTGGGTAAGGTGCTAACCTTGAAGGTCTGGTTGCGCACAAAGTGCTTCTGGTTGTAGTCGTTGCGGAACTCCTGCAGGCAGGCGGACAGCTCCTCCATGTCCAGGTTGGGGTTGATTTCCTTGTTGAAAAGAGACTCAAGCTCATCGAAGTCTGCATAAGGCAACACAGGCGGCAACACATGCTTTATATGTGAGCTCTGACTTCAAGGTGTGAAGTGGCGGCGGCCTTACAAACCCCAGCGAGTTCGGTTGGTGGCGCTCTGAACGCGTGGGAAGGCCACGAAGCAAGCAGGAAAACAACCTCACTGCCTACCAGTGGTGTAGAACCTGGGCGTCAGGATTGACTCCTTGGTCATCTTCTTGACACCATCCCTGCGAGCAAGAGCGTGTGGATGCCGCTGCTTGAGCATGGGTGGCGCGAAGGCACAGGAGAGGACGTACGCGAGCACCGAAAGTACAACATCAAGGCTCTCCCATCCGTGAGCAGCATATCACTGCATATGATTTCCACCCTATTTCATATACATAGTCTTCGCTTCATGCACTGCTGCAAGGAACAGGCTGTGCAAACAACACAGAATCCATTTTAGCCCACCTCATCGTCTCGAAACCGAGACCCGCATTCAGGTCAGCGGTAGCACGGACGTTCAGACGTGTGCTGCGATCAACACGGCGACCAGCCCTGCAAGCGGCACAGCACAACCAGACTGATTAGCAAGTGCTTGCTGAAGGTCTGGTCTCGGGGCTGGCTTTCGACAGGAGCACAACGCGTCTGCCGTGAGCTTCCAACCTGAAAGGTGCGGCCGCTCGGGTGCTCTTCAGGGCCGATGCCTTGCTGGTCTGCTGAGCGACGGTCTGCATTCTGTTGTGCTGCTGAGGAAAAAGCAAAAGATAGAGTTCAGCAGGAACCAAGGCAGCTGAGAATGAGAGAGAAGTAGACCACGAAGCAGACCAGTGAGAGGTGAAAGGGGCACTGCATGAGCTGCAAGTCTTCGCTGCCCTGGTTATATATCCGACGGAACACTCAGTTTCAGTCCTCTCCTCAATTCACTGATCCATCAGATTTCGGCGGAGGGGGACAGGGTCAGGTACAGAGGGTACACTCCTCAGTTCCTCATGTCCCTGAGGGTACAAATCCCAGGTCTCATTTTGCAGTATGGCCATCTGTACCTGATTGACTAGCACTGTTAATGCCCTGTTGTCTGTGCTGCTTCACACAGCTTGACGAGTGCCAAAGTGCAACCAAGCGCAAGTTGAACGAAACCAATCGCCGCAGTCACCGTTGAATACCCATCATACCATAGATGATGGAAAGCCAGTCAACTTGAGGCGACGGTGTGTAGAAGCCTGTCTTTTTTGGCAGCCTTGCCTGGTTTGCCCGTGCAGCCAGCAAGCCATCAGTTGCCATAGCTGCCTCACTGTAATTGTACAGGCCGACTGCCACACAGCGGATATACGGTTGTACTGAGCACTTTTGGACCCTCATTGATGGACGACAGCCAACAGTTAGCAGTGTCATCCAATTTGTGTTTGGTCTCGCCAGCATGCCAACCCTGTGACGCGATTATTTCAAGGGAATCAGAAGGGAAGACAATTGTGTGCCAAGTACCTTGCAACTTGATCCAAGGAATGTTCCCGATGCGGCTGTGTGCACTGCGGCACTGCGCCGCACGTACCAGGCATAACATGCCTGTCACCATGCGCACGCGCTGAGGATAGCAGACTGAAACAAGAGGCACCACAAACCATGGACTTGACAGCTAAGAACACACGTGCCGCTATGATGTTGCATGCTGGCTGGTGCCGTTTGCAGCTGCCTGACGCGCTTTGTACAAGCCTGGGCGTTTGCACTGCATACTCCTGGAATACCAAATGCGCTGTGTTTCACAAGAGCTCTGTTGACAGTGCAGCTGTGGGATGGAGGGCACACCCAGTTGTTGGCGACGACAACCGCTGCAAACGTGCTTGGTCAGCACTATTGTCCATATACTCCTCAGCGCCGTGACACCATAAGACATCAGACTTTGTGAGGCTGTTCAGGGTGGCGTTGCAGTCGTGAGCACTACTTACCCTGCTAAACAGACGTGCCTCGAAACCATTGGTGTACGGCGAGACCAATGCTTGCCAACCTGCTCATCGCAAACCGGTCATGCATGTGTACCAAGCCAATGGGGTACACATCCTAGTAGTCATGAGCGTCACTTGGTGAAACCTATCTGTCTATTGGAGCAACCTACAGACGACTGGAACCATGGAAGACGCCGACGTTGACAGGGCAACACAGCACGATGATGGCAGCCTCACTGTCCCTGCCAGCAAGAGAAATATCCTGTTGCTCAGCGCTTATATGCGTAGGCTCTTCAGCCTTGCCTCCGATAGTGGCAATCACCAGGACATCACGTTGCCTCCCCTACCCCCCGAGGTCCTGCAGCTGCTGCTCTACCTCGTGAACCCACAGTCAAACCCAGTGCCAGCACCCAGGAGCTTTGAGGACTGGTTGAAGCTGCAGGTGGACTGGGACCGTGCAAGGAGGTGCGGTGTGCTGCTTGGCAATTGTGCAGCGTTGGGGCAGGGAAGTGCACCGGTCACGGCGCCAGGCCTAGAAGGGAGGATGTGAGCGGCCTACGCCAGGATGAAACAAGCTCGCGGGGCTGTAACCCGTGGATTCAGTGAGCTGAAGGGCAGGCCCTTTCCAGCGCCGCATTCGCACACATCTGATTTGCGCCAAGCCTGCAAGATCTCTTTGCAATATGCCTCAGCCTTGCACAGGGACTGAGTTCTTCATGGAAAGCGTGTGCTCTTGTGTTCATCCGGCTTGTATGTGCAGATATCTGCAGCTGCCGTCGGTGTGCGTACCGATGCCTTACAAGTGAGTCGACCAGCAACTGGCTGCCTTGCCAAAATGGGTACCGGAATCACAAGCTCAGGGCTTGAGGTCATATTCCTATGCTTCAGCCTTTGCCCGAGTGCTTAGTCCATCCCAGTTTGTCACATTCGTGCGTTGTGGGCATCACACACGCACATCGTCTTCACGCACACTTTTGGCTGCTTCCTTCCTACACATCCAAGTAGAGGAGACACCGTGACACCCTTGTTAACACGATTGTGACACACTTCCTGCCTTCAGGCCTCATGTTGACTGGCTGGCAGAGCTGCAGGCTGTGCATCCCGACCTGCATGACCTGCACTGCAAGGTGAAGCGCCATGCACCCCATTGAGGCATTACGCAGCTGGGATGCACGACACGCTGCTTGCATGAACCGCAAATGCAAACCGCGCATGGTATGCTGGCCATGCTTCATGCTGCGCAGCTACTGAGCATCATACTGTTATTCTTCTTTGGAGTTGTCAATGACAACTTCCAAATTTCGAACTGCGTGCTCATTCGGCTGCCCAGGACCTGCGCCGCTTGCTGATGTACGGCTCCACAGCTCGGCACCGTGAGCAGCCGCGTCAGGCAGCAGCAGACGCGCAGGGACCGGCCGCGTCCCTGCAGGAGCCCCATCAGCGGGGGCAGCAGCAGCCGGTCGCCAACTGCACCTACGACGATGCCAGCTCTGTGTCAGGCGGCGTGGTAAGCGTGTTGCTTCATGCAGTGCTCTCATCAGTACATCACCCTGCAGCCGCGGCAGTACTGCCGTTAAACATGAGGCTGTGGGTGACCCACATCGTCCACGTGCTCTGAAACCGGCCCATGTTACCTAAATCACCTGCGTGCAGCTGCCTGTCCGCTGCCACTGTGCGCACATCAAGGCCAGCCCCACCACTATACACACAGGCCGCATCGCCGCGGCATGTGTTGCCCGACCTTGTGGCCTGTAGTGATTATTGCCCCCTTGCCATGTCATGTGTATTTGGCGGCATGCAGCATGACCCACATCAACTGTACGATCCCCTGCTGGATCTGTACCGCTGGGACGACCCGGCCGCGGCACAGATCTGGCCCGCCGGCTCGCTCCAGGAGGTTCCGGAGCATCTCCTCTTGCGCTCACCCACCCCCAGCATGCACCACCTGCCGCATGAACTCCCGCATGCCAACCCTGTACATATGATCCTCAGCAACGGGGTCAGGCACAGCGCTACAGGCAGCAATGACACTCAGAACGGTGGCCATGGCGTCTCTGGCGGCGGGGATGCGAGGGGCAACAGCAGCGGCAGCGATGATCGGGTACGGTGGGTGTCGCTGCTGCCATTCCCGCTACGGGCCGGCACGCGCACGCCCTCAATTCCCCTGCCAAGCACTGCAGGTGTGTTTCAGGGTGAGAGGATTGTGTGCAGTCATTTTGAAAATAATATACAGGCTTACAGCGCACCAGGTGTCCCCTAACAACAGTTGCAGAAAGCTGTTTAGACTGCCCTGACAGCAAGACCCTGCCCATACCTGGCAAGGTGCCCATTGTGGATTCTGATACTGTGCTGAACGGCCCGAGACTTTGGTGTTGGTGCAGTTTATAAGCATATGGTTTGAAACGCGCGACTTGTGTCTGCACCAACATGACTGCCTGCGTATCATTTCAATGTCTGGCTTCAGCGCACTCTTTACCGGTGTGCCACATCGTGCAACGGGCATAGTCGATGGGACCAATTCAATTAGTCGGCTCCTCTTGTGTATGCCCGCAGGCGTGGCTTCGTCATCAGCCTCCACCGCCCGCAACGCGCCACCGCCCGCTGGCTACATCCACGCATGCAACGGTGCATCCTCCTCTGCCTCCCCATCTGCCCCTACCTCCTCTTCTCTCAACCAAGCTCCCAACGTCCCAGGCTCAGCCTCTTCCAATGGCGCTGCCACCAGCAGCAACGCGCAGCAGCCGCAAGGCCAGCGGCAGCAAAGCGCTGCCACCGGGAGCGGATCGGCGGCGGAGAGCACGGAGGTTTACGAGGGTCCGTTCCTCCCGTGGTGGACTGAGACGCGCTGGGACGGCGTGGTGCTGGCGGGGGGCGGCGTGGTGAGCCTGCTGCACCCGGGCACGAGCTGTGAGGACTACGACCTCTTCCTCATCGTGCCCTCCACGGACGCTGCGGGCGCCGCCCGCACCACACGCGAGCGCGAGGTCATCGCGGCACGCCTCACCAAGCAGGTAGATGGACGGGGTTCATTCGTGCCAGAGCTGGCAAGGTGTCATGCATCTGATTTTTAGCTGGTGTGGCCGACACCTGGCTGCTCTTCGACATCTCACACGAAAGCGTGCATCACTATGGGCTTTGCCAGGGAACATCAGGTCAGCTTTGGTGGCATGCACAGCTCATACATACGCACTGATATCGGCCTGAACCCAAGTACCAAGATGGTTATGGTGGCCGTGCAAATGAATGCTGCGGTTGTCAGGCTTGCCACGTATGTTGCTGTGTGTTTCCGCCTGGGGGCGCGATCGGTGCTCGGTAGCGCGTGCGCAACGCGCCATCACATCCCGCTTACGCGGGCGTCGCCTTTCCACAACACCACTTACCCATGGGCCATTGTAATATCGTGTGCTTCACTGGGTGCAGCGCATGTGCGTCGCGTGCAAGCTCCAGCGTGTGCCTCACGCCTCGCGGCCTGCTGCCGCTGCCTGCCCTCTCACCCTCAGGTGGCCCAGGCGCTGTGCCGGCCACGCTGCCCCGCGTGCGGCGAGGCTCACGCCGAGGTGTACGCGCTGCTGGACGCCAAGGTGGTGACGCTGCTGCTGATGGAGCCGCCGGAGCCGTACGACATGCTGGGGCGCGACGCGGTGGAGCTCAAGGTGCAGGTGGTCACGCGCCTCTACGACTCGGTCGCGCAGGTGGGAGGTGCGCACGCCGCAAGGTGCGCTGCAGCTGCAGCTGCAGCTACCGGGGGATGTGGGGGCATGCATGCATGTGCTCAGCTGCTTGTGCCACAGCCTGGGCTCTCCCGACCTGTGGGGGGCAGTGTGAGGGCGTGTCCGCCTCGGCCGGAAGTTTGGATTTGGTACAGGGCCATAGCCTCGGCGTCGTGCTTGTGCCTGTGGCACCATACTCTTGTCCTGGCTTCGTGCTAGGATACGTTGCGAGAACGGGCGGATGGCCACCAGGTTGGTCTGGCACGTGTGTACTGATAATGTACTGATGCACGTACGGCTTGGGGTGTGAGCGGCACAGCCACACAGGCCATGTGTGCAGGACAGCAGGGATCAACACCTTCAGCGCTGGCACTGGGCCTCTATCGCTCCCAACTGCTGCTCTTGTGGATTACTGGATTCTATTTCGTTTGTCCCCCATACATGAAGCATACATAGGACCTGCATGAACTGCGCAACCCTTCCCGTCTGTGGCGCAAATAGCACGTGTGTGAGCTGCAAAGTCTGAAGTGGTCAGTGAGTCATTCACACGTGCATGCCATGCGCCTGCTGGTACGCGTGTAGCGCAGGTGATCCACGGCTTTGACCTGGACGCTGCGAGCGTGCTGTTTGACGGCGAGGAGGTGTGGGCCACGGAGCGCTGCCTGCGGGCGCTGCACACGCGCACGCTGCTGGTGGAGCCCGTGCGCCAGTCGCCCAGCTACGAGTTCAGGTGGGGCCCGCCCGCCCACACATGCGTACATACACATGTCATGAATTTCATACTACATGCGCGTGGGGAGGCGCTGGCACAGCATACTATTGATTACTGCCGTTGGTACTTGTACTTGTACTGCTACTGTGGCATGCATCGGGAGGCGCTGGGGGAGCATAACGAAGGATGCCGGTGGTGGTGGTGAGGCGCTTGTCACAAGCTTGCCCTGCTTCAAGGCCGGCGGAGTTTTGCGGTGTGAGCAGTCTGGCCTGAGGCGACACTGGAAGGTGTATCCTGGCCGCTGTCCATGTGAGATAGCTCCTGCAGCGCTCGCTGGCAATTTGTGCTGCTTTGATGTGGGGTGGGGAGGCAGAACTGCCCAAGCATCACCGCTGCTGCCTGCAGTTGCGCGTGCTTCCTGCAGTCTCTAAGAATGGCACGCATGCTCGCCTCCGTGTGTGTATTTGTGTCTTGGGTGGAGGGTGATGCAATTCACGAGACGGGGGGGTGAAATTTTCTAAGTCAATTAGCACATTTCCCTTGGGGAACTCCTCCAGCCCTGCATACACCCTGCCTGCAAACACCATACAATAAATACTTAAAACGCTATATAGGCCAACGGTTCGGTCTGTGGGAGCGGATGGGAAGCGGGGCCGAGCACCTTGGTGCAGGTTGCAGGAGCTTGCATGTTTGACTCTTGAGCTCGCTTTGCCAGCCTATTGCCCCGAGTAATATGTTCTGTCTAGGCGCGAAAGCAGAGTCGCAGTCACCTGGATGGACCTGTGCAACCGGGTGGCAGTGTGCGCTGCGTTGTGGTCAAACATCTGGTGCACAGCAAACACCGCTGGTTAGAACATGCTCTGGTGTCAGGCTGAGGCAAGCTGATTAGGCGCAGTACTGTGGAACAGCTGCTACAAAGAACTGGCCTTCCTGTGCGGGCAAGGCTCTGCTCCCATCATCTTGCTTGCCAGTCGACCGTCGAGCACTTTGAGCTGCACTCCGCCGGCGCTAGCATCGTATGGCGTTGACACTGTAGCTAAACCAAGCTGGAGCGAACTGTTTAACGGTGGCAGTGTGTTTGTTGGTTGCTTCAAGTGCTGGTCAAGGTGCTCACGTGACAGGTTGACCGGATAAGGCTGACACCCGAGCAACACCCAGCAAGGAAACCTGTTCCTATAAAAGCAGGAGGCGCATATGTGCGCAGCGAGTAACGCGCTTTGAGGTTGAGAGGCTGCATTGGCTTGTTCGTGCGTGCTATCCTAACTCGGGGGGCAAGGTGCCCGGGCTGAAAACAGATGCGGTGGCGCCGCTGCTCCTGCTTTCCAACTGCAATGGCAGCCACAGCTACGAGTATGCATACGGCTCCTTGGGCACAATGGCTGCCTTGTGCCACCCGACACTCTCGCTCTGCACCGTCAGCACCCACGAGCGCCATGGCAATGGGGACCCCAGATGGTGCCATGCCAAGTCAGTGGTAATAGGCATACGAAGCCATTTCATAACGCTTTGACAGCGTCTGGTTATGTCGCTTATGGTGGTGCACAAATGACTTAGAAAATTTCACCCCCCCGTCTCGTGAATTGCACCACACCGCACCCTTGTGTCTTTTGCGTGCAGGCTGGCAAAGTACTGTGTGCGGTACGGCCTGGACATCCTGGTGCCCGGCCTGCACCCAGTGCTGCGCGCAGTGGTGAACGAGCCGCTGGAGATGCTCAAGGCGCAGGTGAGCACCTTGCTGTGATGAGGAAGTACCCTCACGATGTATTTTGTGGTGCTCGACGGCTTGCCCACTAATACGCGCAGCTCCGCAGCTGCTGCCGTTTGGGTGCTGAGGGGCGGCGAAGCGTGTGTATCCAGTGAGCAGCCACAAGATAGGCTGGGTCACCGGGCGACTCAAGCTACTGGCATCCGTACCTGCAGGTAATGCACCTGGTGATGAGCCGACAAGGTACATGTGTCGGCTCATCACCAGGTTCATCATCTACAGGTTCATGGCCGGTTGGGCGGATAGTGCGCGCAATAGACCACGGAATTGCAATGTCATGTGCACAACTGTGAACTCCCGGCACCAGTTTGCCTGGTAGTGACGAGCAAGGCCCGCTTGGATGAAGGATGTCTGTTGTTATGTTATGTTACATCAGGCGCGTGTTGGCAAGCGGCCCATGCTCCCCCCCAGATGAGGACCAGGAGAGCAGACGAGGTTCACCAAGCTACGCACATGGTGTGCAAGAGGGCGACAAGGGTTATTGTTGTCTGCCTGCTGTCTGCTGAAATGAGCAGGTCATGGCTCGGTCCGCCTCAATCTACGCAAGCTCCTCTCACAGCACAGCCGACGACACGGCAGCGCGCACCACACGCCTGCTGACACAGTCGCTCAAGCGTGCGGCGTCGGGGCGGGCCTGCCTGGCGCGCCTGATGCTGCTGCACTACGCGGCGTGCCAGGGCGTGCCAGCGGACGAACTCAACGTAACACGGTGGGTGGGTGCAAATGGCAACTGGGCTCCATAAGGTAGTCCATACTTTCAAGGCGGCACCATGCTTCCTATTCAGTGAACCTGCCAGGCAAGGGGGGGTGCGGGAATGGGCTGGCTGCGGCGAACATGCCTGTACGGTGGTGCAACGTACCTACTGCAGCGTGTGGGTGCCATACTGCCTGCGCAGGTCTGACTACATGCAATTCGGTGAGACGCGAGACTTGGGCCGCCTCTACGTCTACACCTTCTTTGCAGGTAAGCCAGTGCGCCCTGCTTGGCGATGATTGCCTGTTCACAGCCCACTCGCTTTCTGGTCGCGTTGGCGCAGGCAAGGCAGCAGCTGCATTCAGTGTCCTTGCGTTCAACAATACCCCGCCTGCGAAGGCATGTGTTTTTTTCGGAGTAATGGCTCCATGCACAATGAGCCCTTTGAACGACACAAACTGTGTGTGCAAGTACGTGCATCCGCCTGTGTTGTTGCATAGCTGTCTCGATTGCCTGCAAAGCCCATGTAGCGTATTTAATACATGCGGGCAGGATACGGGAACACATTACCCATGGGCGGCACCGCTTCCGGACCCCCAAGGAGGATTATGGGACGGGCCGAAGGCTTGGAAGAGACATGGCATGGCCGGTGAACTGCAAACCAACAACATCGTCTGCGTTCCAGAGCAGGCTCTTATGTGCATGTGTGTTTGCATGCGTTCGTGCGTGTGTTGCTCACCTTGTGGCTACCGCGTGCGTGTGTGCTGCGCCGCCTTGCAGAGTACAACGGGTGGCGGGGGCCGCAGTCGCGCCTGCTGCGCGCCTCGGACCTGTCCATCTGGGACCAGGCGGTACGCAACTTTGTGTCGTGGCAGGTGCGCGGCAGCCATGAAGGCAGGACCCGAGGGGGCAGGCATGTGTCTAGCAGGCGTGCATGACTGCATCCTGCACTCCCTCAGCATTGTAATATGCCCAGTTTGCATGGGCATTTTGCATGGTTCTGGCTTAGGGGTGAACTTGATGTCTTATGTGAAACGTTGCTGTGTGTGTGCTTGTAATCGGGGTGGCCTTGCAGACCGTGGATGTGAGCACCCAAGCCGGCAAGGAGCACCTGTTCACTGGTGAGAGCAATGCCAGAGAACCGTCTTCCGCAGTATGTGTGCTCATGCAAGCCTTCGATGCAGCCAGGTGCAGGCTGGGAAAAGACAAGCCAGAACTCGGGCCACACACTGGGCCAGGTTGATTTCCGGCCTTTCCAAACGCTCATGATTCACGAATGTCAACCTGAATTTTACCAAACTCCACAGCAGTATGTGCTGCCGTACATGCGACCCACTCCAATGACGCTGCCGCCATGGCTACAAGTGTTGTTCTGTGGTGTGATGCGCGCGCAGGCAGCTTCAACCACACGCCGCACGACGCCTGGTACACCAACGCGCTGGCTGACCTCACGTCCAAGTATGAGAAGGGCGAGGTGGACCTGGAGGACAAGGTGCAGGTGAGACGGACAGCAGCAGCAGCAGTGGCAGGAGTGGCAGCAGGGTGCATCGCAGGGAAGCGATACAGGAAGGGCGCATCATGGGAAGGCACGTGCGGGAGGGTCCTGGTTTTCCTGGCACTTTCTGGCCACACTGCGTGGCCAGCAAGCCTGCTGTCTGTCCTGGACGTGCAATGGATGGATGTGATGTTCACGCACAGTGCAGTACAGTGTGAGAGGGTTCATGCCAGGGGTAGGGCGCTTATGCGTTGGGCGCATGCGTAGCAGCATGCACAGATTGTTGCAGGGGATCCTGTGGTGACAAGCATGTGGCTGCAGCCCCCTGCCCCCCATGCCTCTGTGCTTGTGCTTGGACCAGGTTGGTCGGCAGATCTTTCCTTCATGTCGATATAGATTCCTACATTCCTTTACGCATATGACGGCCATGCCTGTGCATGCGGCGCATGGCCGATCATGTGCTCGTTTTGTCTTGCCTGTCTCCAGCGCTGTGGTGAGAGCTTCTGGTGCATGAGATATTGACATGCGAGCAATATGGTGCATCTTGTGTGCTGCAGTCCTGGTTGGCAGCGCTGCCTGTGGAGCGTCCGGCCGGGAGCCACGCCAACGGCGCTGCCGACTCTGCCACCGCCACTGCAGCGGGTGGTGGTGGCCAGGAAGGCATCGGAAATGGCAGCGCGTTGCTACCGGGCTCGTCCGCCCCTTCGTCGTCTGCGTATGCAGCCACGTACGAGCAGCTGCGGCTGTTCCTCAAGGAAGCAAACCAGAGGCGCGCCCAGCAGCAGCAGCAGGAGCGGGAGCGGGAGGCTGCTGCGGCTGGGGCATCAGGATCGAATGGCACAGCAGCAGCGGAGCATGATGTGCGTCGGCAGCAGGACAGCAGGGAGGGTGCGGGCGGCGGTCCTGGCAAGGAGCGGGGCTGGGTTGGGAGGCTGATGGTGGTGGCGGCGGTGGCGGCGCCATACGCAGTGCTACTGGGCATGTGGATGCGGAGAGGGCGCGTCAGCAGCAAGTGAGGGAGCGGACTCTTTCGAGCATGCGTAGTCCGGGATACGTGCACGCGCTGCCGTGCGCCCAATTTCATGCGCGCACAGTGAGCGGCGGCCAGGCGTTTGAGTTGGAAAGCTTGCAGATGGCTCAAAACGGGGCAAGGATCGAGGTTGCATGTTGAAATATGGCAGATGGCCGTGTTTGTGCCGTGTTTTTGCTCAGCCAGCCGTCTTTGGAGCTCTGTGGCCTGATCCTTGCTGAGACAAGCGCAGATGAGTGTTCTGAGCTTTTGCATTGCTCGCCTGGTATCGGCGTTCCTCCAAGTTTCTGGACGAGTTTGCCGGAGGCGGTTTCGGCATATAGCCTTTATGCGCATTGCGGTTGGCAGTTGATGGGGGTGTTTGTAAACAGGCTCGCCCGGATTGCGGATTGTGTGCGTGTGTCAAGAAGGTGCAACGTGTAAGACCTTGCCACACCTGATTGCGCCAGGGATGGTCCAAGCCAGGAGGGTGGAGGTTGGGGGTGTGGGCGTCCGCCGGTCGGCATGCCGTCACACATCCAACAATGTCAACAGGGTTACATGAGCGGGCGCACTGTGTACTTGTGTATGCTAGCAAGCTGCACTTGCGCTGCGTCAAGTCCAGTCATCAGGCATGCGTTTGTGTGCTGGTGGCTTTCGGATACAGCTTTTGTTACGGCACATTATCGCCAGAATGCAAGCAGTCAGCCGTCGCTGACGAAGCAACTGCACGACTCAAGATTCTTGGCAGCATGACCAACAGGCTGTTTAGCCTAGTGGACCTCATGCCCCTCAACATAGTTGCATATGGAATGCAAACCATTGGACGTGTGATGTTAGTGCACCACACGCATGCAAGCTGCAGGTTTCGTGCTTTCGTGTTGCGCGTCAAGGCGGGCCCGCCGTCTGCAGGTATCTGCTACCATCCGCTGAAAGGCAGAGTTGGAGCTTGTTGTGCAATTTTATGTGTCGTGTATATGTGTGTGCTGGGAGCTTGAGGCGTGAGTTTGCTAGAGCCTCACCGTGGTGGTTGATTGATCAAGCATGAAGCAATTGTGGGGTTTGCAACCAGGTTGTGTGTTGAACATAAAGCAGCGCACTTAGGTTTGATAGCTGCACCGGTTGTGAGCGCTTTTGGCTGTTGAGCACTGAGGTAGCAATTTAGCAACGTTGGCACTTTTGGTGCGAAACCGCACCGTGTGCCCAGCGCGCAACCCCGCCTTGCGCAGCTCTGTAGTGTGAGCCTGCCTGCCTGCCCTAAGACATGATTGCAATCACTAGCTTCATGAACTTTCAGGTCGTTGTGTTGCTTGCTCAGCTTGAGGATTTCAAATGCTGTTTGCTCTGGAGGATTGCTGAGTAGGCAGGGTTGACAAACAAAGGCACATCCTAGCCTCTCATGATTCATAAATAAAAGCGAAGCTCGTCTCACGCCTGACAAGCACACACGTCAAGTCGCCCCTCGTCTCTGGACAGTCTTCCCAAACACTGTGGTTTTGCCCTGACCCTGCAAGTTATATACGACCTGAAGTGTGGCCGCCCCCAAGCTGTGAAGCGATGAACCGGCTCGAGGTTTTATCGAGGCAGCTCACGGCCGGTAAGTCGGCTGCTTCTCTGCCCGGCCCTGCTGACGTTGTCGCAGGCATCGAGCCCTGAACCGGTCAGCCATCCTGTGAAGCGGCCACCTGCACCGCTGCTGCCAGATTGGGTGCCGTCTGCTTATTTGGTGCTCATTAGTTGGTCATACGTCGCCATAAGCTGTCTTGCACGCTCAGGCACCAGGTTTCCTTGCCCCTGCCGGAATGGAGAATTGTGGGGTTCGGTTGGGTCTTCTAAGGTTGTCCGCTCGCTGGGGAACCGGGCAGGTCGTAGTCAGTGGGCATATCGGGAGCTTGAGTCTCAGCGTATGCCCTGACTGAGCCCTGGCGTTTCTCCGCCTGTGGCAACCGCGTCCAAACCCTGTTATTCAGCAAAATGAACGAACTTAACCAAACACGCGGATGTAAATCGCAGGCCCAGTAGCCGGCTTGGCAATTGTGGGTGAGAATGAGCGAACACCTTTTGTGCCGACGCTGGAGGAGTATCAGCGCCTTTACAAATGGTCTGTCGAGGACCCAGACGCTTTCTGGCTGAACGAGGCTTCACATTATTACTGGGCCAAGCAGGTGAGTTTGGCACCCGATACTGCAAGGCATGCTGAAATCTAGCAGGGTATATCGTGCGTTGCTTTGCCATGTTTGGCTGCTGTCTTGGCACGTTGGGCAGCATGATCGCGGACAGTTTCACTTGCCCTTCGCACCTGCAACCCACATAGCAGTTGTGGGTGTGCCATTTGTTAACGCCTGGTTTAACCTATCACACATGCGTCTCTGAGCTCTTGCTCGAGCCGTCACGTGTTGTCAGTGTCCGAAACCAGACGCGACTAAACCTGCATGTCAGCTCTGTGGGTTGGCACAACCATATATGTAACCCAGCGCTGCAGGAGTGCGTGGATGAACAGCACATCTCCCAGCCACCTGCAGCACAAACAGGGTTGCTCATACGCGCCTGAACCCTTGCGCTTTTAACCGGTGCGCTGCCCACTCCCTCCCCGCCCCTTTGCCATGTGCTGTGCAGCCCACCCGCGACCACATTCGCTCGAATATTGACATGCGCAAGGGACCAGTCTCCATCGAGTACTTCAAAGGCGGTGTGACCAACCTGAGCTTCAATTGCCTTGACCGCTGGGTGGAGGCGGGCCACGGCGCGCAGCCCTGCTTCATCTGGGAGGGCAACGATTATGGTAAGTGACTGTGTTTTGGGAAACCTGTTTTCCGTGCAGCAGTCCAGGGACCAAGCTTTGTTCAACACAGCTGCGTCAGTTCACATTTCTAGCACATCTGCCACTGAGTTTTTGCCGTGCAAGGCCTCAACATAACCAAGTGACAGCTTGAAGTTTGCCTGCTCAGCTGCAGAACCAAAACCGACCCGGTGGGTGTGGTTGCGCGTCTGCGTCATGCCCGGTGCTCAGTGCACAAATGACGTGACGCATACTGTCAATCTGTCATATACTGATATGTCTTGTTCGCACCCCTCTGCGCCTGCCGCTTGACCCTTGGCCTCTTGTTCTGCAGGCCACCAGCGTATGATGACCTACCGCGAGGTTCTGTCTGAGACGTGCCGCGTCGCCAACTGGCTCAAGGGCCAAGGCGTGCGCAAGGGCGATGCTGTGACGCTGTACCTGCCCCAGACCTGCGAGCTGCCCATCGCTATGCTGGCCTGCGCACGCATCGGCGCCGTGCACAGCGTGGTGTTTGCTGGCTTCAGCGCTGACTCACTGGCGCAGCGCATCATGGACTGCGGGTGAGCGAACCCTGCTTGCCACTGGCATGACATCTATGCATTGCATGGGTGCACATATGCTGTTCTTGGCTATCATTGGCAGTGTCACGTATGCACGTTTTATTGGCATGACACAGCGTCCAGGTTCCATGCCATGTCAACATAACATATAACTGCCGCGAATGCAACGCGCATGTTGTTAATGATGTGCTGGTTGTGTGTGATGACGTCCTGACGCATGCCGCTGGGGCGCATGCGCACTCGCTCCCAATGCTGATCCTGCTCTGCCCCGTTTGCACTTGTGCTTGCACTGCCGGCCCGCCCTCCCGTCAGCGCGCGTGTGGTGCTGACGGCCAGCGGCGTGTCTCGCGGCAACAAGGTGGTCCCCCTGAAGGCGCTGGTGGACAGCGCGCTGGAGATTGTGGCGCGGGAGGAGGCCAAGGCAGCCAACGCAGCCGCACGAGAGGTGCGGAGCACATGCATACATGCACGCAAATGCGCACTACACGGCCCCACGCGAGCAAAGACTCCCAACACACCCCCACACACTGACATGACGAGCGATAAAAGCTGGGGCTAGAGCGCGCACGCAGCCTCGCCTCTGCTCACACGTGCAAAGCGAGCGTAAACAGCGGGTGACTGACAAAAAAGGGTGGCAGGGGTTCCTGGCATGCTTGCACACAGCCTGTGCAGCTGCGTGTGGGTGCACGTGGCTTGTGCGTGCCCGGCTTTATGTGATTGGGTTTATCTCAGTCCAGATCCATGCATGCAAGTTGCTCTCACAGCAGATGTTTCCTTGACACGGTTTCACTGCTACATGGTTTGCCAATTACCGCACGTGCAGGCCCAGGCGGCAATGTCAGCCACCGCGCAGCGCCCACACCAGCCGCAGCATCATCAGCATCAGGCGCAGGTGGGCATGGGCATGACCAACGGCGCCACGCTGCTGCCTGAGACCAGCCTGACCAGCCGCATGCGCGTGCTGGTGGTGGAGAAGGGCGTGACGCCGCGCGAGGACACCCCCTGGACACCAGGGAGGGACGTGTGGTGAGTCATCAGTCACCCCCTGCAGTACAGTAACCACCAGCGGCACAAGTACACAGCCGACCAGCCATTGCTGCCGCCCACATGCGTGCCATATCCGCATCTGCTGCTTGAATCATGCGGCCATGACAATGGATGTACAGCCGTATACTGGCGGCATGACACCTATGCACTGTTTGCAGCCTGACACTCGCGCCATTGGTGTTACCGCAGTGCGCTGGGCAAGCAGGTTGGCTGCTGACCGGCCACTGTGCATCATGCACGGGGTGGATCATGCACGTTGCATGGAGGTTTGCATGATTGCTGTGTCCTGGGGCCCAGGTGCTTGAAGCTTTTTGTGCGCGTGTGGTGTGCCTAACAATGCGTCTGAATGTTGTGCCGCCTGCCTGGCTGGCTGGCGTGTGTGTGCGTGTGCGTGTGTGCAGGTGGCGTGAGGAGGTCAGCATGCGGCCCGACTACTGCCCTCCCGAGTGGATGGACGCGGAGGACCGCGCCTTCCTGCTCTACACCAGCGGATCCACCGGCAAGCCCAAGGGCGTCGTGCACACCACAGGTGCGGAAGCAGCGCAAGCGCCTGACACGACCACGGGATTCAGGCTGGATTTAGGTGTTTAGGGGAGCGGGGGATGATAATCAAGACATTCAGGAGGACCGCTAAATGGTGACATACAACATCTTAAATCTATGACAGCACTGCATGCCCATCCACAGAGGTCCGCCACGACAACGCGTGCCACAGCAGGTGACTGGCGCTGGTCTACCCTCCAGCACGTTGCCTGGGGGGAACCACGTTTTCACTGGAAACGATGCGTTGCTGCTCACTCGCTGCATGTGTGCAGGGGGCTACATGGTGGGCGCCGGCACTACGATGCGCATGCTGTTTGACGTGCGGCCGGGCGACGTGTACTGGTGCACCGCGGACTGCGGCTGGATCACCGGCCACACCTACCTTGCGTACGGCCCGCTGCTGTGTGGCGCCACCGCGGTGTTGTTCGGCTCCACGCCCGCCTACCCGGACCCGGGACGCTGCTGGCGCATCATCGAAAAGTACAAGGTGCGTTCATTGCGCTTGTGCTGTGCACTTGATCATGGCGGACAGCCTGGATCATTGACCACACCCGCGTGTTTGGGCCGCCCTGCATGCACAGTGCGTCGCATTGTTCACTGGTGCCGCGTGCGCGAATCTGATGGGTGGGCGGTGCGTGAGCTTCAATCCTGCGGAAGCCCCAATTGACCCGCTGCTGCTCCTGATGAAAGCCACTATGTGAGGTGGCCGAGCTGCGCCAATAATGGCGTGCTGATGCATGCATGCGTCACGCTTGCTGGGTCAAATCGCATGACACGTGCCCTGCCATGCACGCCCGCAGGTGCGTCAGTTTTACACGGCGCCGACGCTGCTGCGCGCGCTGCTGACGCACGGGGACTCCTGGCCGCTAGCGCACGACCGTTCCAGCCTGCGCGTGGTGGGCAGCGTAGGAGAGCCCATCAACGAGGCCGCATGGCGCTGGCTGCACGACGTCATCGGGGAGGGGCGCTGCCCCGTCATCGACACCTGGTGGCAGACAGAGACGGGCGCGCACATGCTCTCGCCGTTCCCCTGCCAGTCATGGTCGCCGCAGAAGCCCGGCAGCGCCGGCCTGCCCTTCTTCGGCGTGCAGCCGGTGGTGCTGGATCCCACGGTGAGGCAGGCTGGGCGGCGTTTGCTTGGGTGGTCTTGCTGCAACATACGAGTCAACAGTATACCCAACAACACCGCATGTACAGTTGGGGTAGGGAAACACCACCCGTGGGGAAACACGCTAGATACGCCTTGAGTGCAAGATCGGCAGCTCGTCGCCAGGTTGCCATCTTGACGCGGTCTGTTGCCACCGTGTATGTGTGTACGCGTGTGTGCAGACCGGGCAGGAGCTGCAAGGTGCCTGCGAAGGCGTGCTGGCGTTCAAGGGCTCGTGGCCCTCCATCGCCCGCACGCTGCATGGCGACCACAAGCGCTACGAGGAGACCTACTTCGCACCCTACAAGGTGCGTAAGCGCACTTGTGGTGCATGCGGCGTGTGCACAGCTGCTGTCGGTGAACTCCCCTGTGCAGAGACACACTGCACCTGGCGTTGCCTGGTCGGTCCAGGCATCGTGCAACACCGCAAGCCCTGGCAGCATGTTGAGCGGATACAGCAGAACCACGCCACCATGATCCGTCGTTGGTAATGAGCCAGTCTGTTATGACAAGTGGGCGTGCTCAGTTGGGGATACGCTGTCGTTTCGCTGCCTGGCAGGCGCTGCTGCGTGCAGGCATGAGGCGCACCACGCCTGAACGGGTGCATCCTGCTTGCAATCACTAATCGCGATCTCGCCTCGCTTCCACAGGGCTACTACTTCACGGGCGACGGCTGCCGGCGCGACACAGACGGCCACTACTGGATCACGGGGCGCGTGGACGACGTCATCAACGTGTCTGGCCACCGCATCGGCACCGCTGAGGTAGAGGGAGCGCTCACAGAGCACGACTCGTGCGCGGAGGCGGCCGTGGTCGGGTGAGTGGTTGTTTGGTTGTTTTGCTGTTGCCCGCCACACACCGTACGCTTTTGGGTATGTCGTGTGGCGTCTGGTGGTGGCATTGTTCTGGCCAATCTCCCTGCATTACGCCCTGGAAGTGACGACCCTCATGCTCCATCGCTGTTCCTTGTCTTCCGTTGGCGTCTGGTAACAATAGTTGCCTGCAATCATGACGTAAGATAGAGATGTGGAGTCGTGTGTGCACATGTGCGTGTATCTCAATATGCATGTGTTTGTGCGCTTGTGCTTGTGTGTGCAGGGTGGACCACCCTGTCAAGGGCTCCGCCATCTACGCGTACGTCACGCTGCGCGACGCCGCCCCGCACGACGAGACGACGCGGCGACAGCTGCTGGAGCACGTGCGCAAGGTCATCGGCCCCTTTGCGGTGCCTGACGTCATCCACTGGGTGAGTCATGCTTGCGTATGAGTTAGCATGAGTCACATGGGATACGCACCGCACACCATGCCCACTATGTGCACCATGCATCGTGCGCTGTACTGCTGTGGCTTGGAGCACGGCTTACCGGACCCCACAAAGTTGGGCATCCATGTGAGTAGAGCAGGCTTTGCTTTACCGTACCCGCAAACGCCTTTCACGTTCTATCACAGTCTCGCGTAATCAGCGCCTGCGCCTGACCCTGCCTGTGCGTTCCGCCCGTGTGGTGGTCTCATGCAGGCGCCGGTGCTGCCCAAGACGCGCAGCGGCAAGATCATGCGGCGCGTGCTGCGCAAGATCGCGGCGCGTGAGGAGAAGGACCTCGGCGACATCACCACGCTGGCGGAGCCCGCCTGCGTGGAGCAGCTCATCTCCCTGCGGGGCAAGTAGGCGGCTTTACCTCGCCGCCTGCTGTACAATGGAATGAACTGCTACAGCTGCCACCTCTGTCAAGGCGGCGGAGGGCAGACATCACCCCCCCGAGTTGGCCAGTACGCGTACCACCTTGCCTGCGGTGCAGCTGCAGCAGCCAGGCACACGTGCAAGCCATGCAGGCGCTGAACAGTGGAGTCATGGAGCAATCGCTGGGGTTGCGGCGTGCCCTCGCATGTTGGGAGTGTCACGCAGCAGCGGTGAATGCCAGTGCCGTGGCGCAGTGCACCAGCCCTGGCCTGCGCCTGGCATCTGCTGCGCCGGCCAGGTGTCATCAGCGCGCAAAGTCGGTTGATGGCTTATGTTCCATGAGGAATCCTGACCGATGTTCGACGTTGTATTATGAATGGATGCCTGCAAGCATGTGGCTTGCATTGCAGGTACCTATGTTGCGCTTGGGAGTTGTGGGTGTGAGGCGTGCACCCGTGCTTACAGGCTCTTGAGCCCTTGCATCGTCCACCCGCCAGCACCAGCTGACGGCATGCCAAGGGCTGTTGTGATAGAGAATAATGACATCGGAAACAAAGCCGGGCTGGACCTCGACCATTCTTTATCCTGCCCGTGTGGGCAGGCACACATATCCGCCAGGCGCCAAGCAGGCTCGGATGCCTTGATGCGTTTGCGTCGTTGTTGGTTTGCGATTTTGGAAGCAGTCAAGGCGCGGTATCTGCATGCCATGTGGGACACCAACGTGCTGAGCAGCTTCCTGCGCCACCTGTTCGCTGTTCGTGGGCCCTTGCGCTACGCCACGCCACAAATGTTTCGTGCTAGGTGCTAGGTTTGCTTTGGTGCTTGTATACCGTACTTGAAGATGGTGTGTTGGAGAGACCACAACCTCTCATGACACACCTACGCATTCATATCGACCATGGACCCAACTTTGTTGACCATGGACTTATGTCCTCCAGTTTTGTATTTTACGGGTAGTGTTGCGATTGCGCCTCGACCACGATGGGAGGCGTGGCCCTGGGCACTCTCTGACTTCATACAAGGTTTCGTGCACTGAACGCACCACCTGATGAGCCCATGCGCAATGCATGCATGCATGCGGGTGGCCCAGGTAATCACATGCACACCGCTTGCTAGATTGTCATGCAATTTACCAAACTGGCTCGTGCGTACCGCCGAGCATCATGCGATTGGGAAAACATCCCCATTACAAGACATTGGATATTGCCACGACATATGTTGCTGGTCTGCCGTTGTATGGAGCATGCTTCGGACAGCAGGCACATTGTAAGCTACTAAGCAGCAGGCCCCGGAAGCAGCTTGTGTTGTACAGCGCAGAGAGCGTCGAATCATGTACAGCAGGCAGACCGGGGTCAAGACTCGCACAATGCTAGCCCAGGCGTTACGGATTGTCGGTGATAGCGCACTGCAGAGATGGGCTGCATGAGCATGGTAGCGAAACATGTCACCTGGGTGTTGGTAGGTGTTCGGAGACAATAGAGAGAACTGGGAGAAGCAGTTAATGGATGGTGCCTATGGGACGAGCAACGCGCACGGTAATAAACATCTGAGAGGGAGGCGGCAGAGGAGGCCTGCAGGGCACCTGCACGGTGTGGCCAGGCAACAGGCTTGCAGAACAGTTCTGCGGGACGCAACGCGCGAAAACACCAGCGCAGAGGCAAGGACATGAGGTCCACGCGCCACGCCCCACCTCTACCCAGCTCTTATAACTCCCCAACCTGGTCCGAGACACGAAATGGTCGGGCGCAACTGCCTGGACAAAGGCACACCGCCATACGGTGTACGTTACACCGAATGATGCACTCCCAGGCAGCTGCGCAGAACACACCTGCGGCTGCTGACAACTTGCGGCCAGGTGTTGCTTCATGATACAAAGCAAGCGATCTGAGTATTCAATAGGTTGGTGGGACAGTCAGCTGGTGGGTCGTCAGGAAGGCAGGGAACAAGCACGACATCCCCGCAAAGCATGCATCAGCGCAATGCCAATATGCGCGCAGCGGATCACAATAAGGGCGGACGCTATGACATGCATGGCACGGCCCGCTGCAGGTGGGCCCGCCATGCATCTTTCCACACGGCAGAGTAATACATTGCTGCTTGCGGTGCATATTGCACTATCGCAGATACTGGCATGCACATGATACGCAGGTGCAGGCTCTACATCAATGCCTTAATTGGGAACAAGACTAAGAGATTCAATCAACGAGGAAGTCGGAGCTAATGGCCAATGTTTGCGCTCAGTCAAGGGTCTCTTGCACATCCTGCTGTGATAGAGCCATGCAAAAACACACTCGACGCCGAAGGAAACACACTATCAAGTACCTGTCAAATACGTGTACACAAAACATGCTACAGCTTACCGAAAAGTGCTTGCAAAGAGGGAAGGACAGAACGCAGCTATGCCTCAGATGTTTGAAGTATGGGTAATAAGGAACGGGCATTCCAGCACTGCCAACTTGCATCAGCGTGTTGTTGCACGCACTTGCAACAATGCGTCAATGCAGGGTGGGCCTGCCTGCCCGGTGGCTTGCATGTTGCTGAAAGTCAGCAGATTAGAAGAGCGCTCGAATCAAAGGGCCATGATAGACCTCTCGCATAATGCCATTCACTGCATTTAGGGAATCGTGTTGCTATGCAAGCCTGTATGGCAGTGTACATCCATCGCCCTCGGCACAGGAAAGAAGGGAACGAAATGCACGCCAAATCAAAAAGGGCCAGGGGTGGGCACCCTGCAAGCGCAGCATGCTTGCACACATCCACTGCGGGCGCTGCCAGGGCGCTGGCCATCACGGCCTTAGAGCCAGCCTCGCTACACAGTACGAAGGCTGGCTCGTAGTCGCTAAACCAATCTTTGTGCCAGCAGTACAATGCTGGTACAATGCAGCAAACGCGCAAGTTGAGGTGTAACATAAGCAAGAGGACAAATCATGTGTCACAGCCCGTTTCAATGCTCTCTATGCGGCTCTCCATGTCATTTCTAGCCTAAGGCCCTCAATGCACTCCTGCGGTTAGCTGGCAATGCCGACAATGACGATGATGGTGCTGACTAAGTACAAGATTCCGCCAGGTGACACGCCAGCCAGCAAGGAGTTTCAACGGGTAAGGTCACTGAGCATCTCTTGTATGCTGCGGCGCTTCGAATCGTTTGACGAGCGCGCGTATGCCGACACAACGCCTGAACCGCCTTGGGAATCAAAGCCCGCCCCGAAACCAGCCCCAAAGCTGCCCGCCGAAACCACTCCTTTCGCTGCTGTCGTCGTTCCGCTGACGACCTTGGAGGATACAGGGGACACGGGCATGCCTCCAAAATGGCAGTTGCAGTGAAACGGCCTGGCAGCCGCCTCCCATTCGCCCACGACGGACTGAAGCTTCGGGGGAATGGGTGCGGGCGCTACTGCCTGCAGCGATGTTATCGGGACGTGCCTGAACTCTTCCTGCCGAGCCTCCCACTCCCCCTGGAGCCGGTCGGCATCCGCCTGCATGCGCTCCAGGGCTACCAGGATCTCTGAAAATGCGGGCCGGGCCGCGGGATCGCTCGCCCAGCATGACTCAGCGAGGCGGCGGTACCGCAGCGGTACCGCAGGGTTGAATGCGGGACGAATGCCCCCCACAGCGACCTTGTAGACAAGCTCGGCGGTGTGCATGTAGGGGTATGGCGGCGTGCCCGAGACCATGCACCACATCAGCATGCCAAAGCTGTACACGTCTTGGCTGGGGTGGATGGCGCCCGTCAGCAGCAGCTCAGGCGCCATGCACTCCACACACTCCTGCACAGCGCAAAGTGATGACATAGCATGGCACAGGTGACAGGTTGTTGCACGCCCACAGTAATAGATGTGCATCGTGATTGTGCTGCAGGCCTTGCATACCGAACAATGGCAATCTACTGTTGCAAGTTGTGACAGGGAATGCAGCAGGGCAGGCAGCATCGCCGATACAGCAGTACAGTGTACAACCATATGACCCTATGGCCGTCAGTTGCTGACATCCAATGACAAGCCAACATGAGGTGATGATTGATGAGCCTGCCCAGCTCACCTTGGCGGCTGTCAGCGGCTCCTCAGGGCGCCAGGGCCCGCGCCCGCGCTTGCCGCCCAGCGCTGTGAGGTGCACATGGAACAGGCCGCACTCCGCCACCTTGGCCACCACCCCCGGAGCAGCAGCAGCAGCGGCAGCAGCTGCACGGCCTGCGCCAGCGGCTGCAGACGCCTTGGAGGAGGCTGCGGTGGCGCTGCCGTCTGCTGGGCTGGAGGAGAGGCTGCCGCGAGCCGCGTCGCTCCTGCTGCCGGCGCTCACCCCGCTCATGCCGCTGCCGACACTGCACGAGTTGTACACGGTGGTACTGGCGCTCACTACAGCTGACGTGGCTGGTGCTGGTGCTGGTGCTGGTGCTGCTGCTGCTGCTGCTGCTGACAGGGGATCCCGCACGCACGCACCCTCATCGCCACCATCGTCCTCGTCTTCCAGCTGTGCTAGCCGGCCAGCGGTGAACATCCTGACGCCCTGCAGGATTGGCACCAGCTGGTACGCGTCCTGCGCGTTGCTGCCCCAAGAGGTGAGCGATGACGCAGGCGGGAGCGCGTCCGTGCTGCACTGGCGTGCGGGGCGTGTGTGGTGTGGGTGCTGTGGGGAGGTGTGCGGGCCATCGCTCACAGGACCGAGGCCGGGCTGCCGCTGCTGCTGCTGCTGCCTGCCACCGTGCGCCGCACCCGCCTGCTGCTGACCCTGTCGTCCATCGGACTCGTGCGCGGCCACTGCTGCCCGCCCCGTGCTGTCAGTGTGCTCAAGCAGGGTCGTGCCCATCGCCGTGCCAAAGCTGGCATAGTACGTCTCGGCTGTCGGGCCGCTGGCGTTGGCAGGGCTTGTGCGGGTTCCACCTTCAGCACCATGCAGGCACGCGGATGCACCGCTGCTGTGCGTGGGAGGTTCCTTGGTGCAGGAGGAGGGGGAGGTGGAGGGGTTGGCCTGGGTCTGTGAGGGCTGCACAGCAGCAGGGTCAAGGGTGCGGCTGGGGAAACCAGAGACTGACGAACGCGAGATGTGTTGTGACAGCAGCGACACTGCGTGCGTATTGCTGCGGCGCTGACCGGCCGGCTGCAGGGGGGCCCCTGCATGTCCCTGCTGCGTCATTGTTACTGCTGCAACCGTTGCTGCCGCTGCTGCGGTGCGGGGGTTACTTGCAAGGGCTGGTACTGAGGCAGCAGGGCCCAGGGATGCGAGTGATGCTGCGCTGTCCCACGCAGAGAGCGGTGAGTGGGAGGCTGCCTGGCTCGCCAGGGCGTCCCTGGAGCGCAGCACAGCTGCGCTTGCGGACAAGCACACAGGCACCTGACCCGGCTCCTTCACCCCTTCAACAGGCCCTGCTGCTGCCGCTGGCATTGACGCAGCTTTCGCTTGTGCTGAAGAGGCTGTTGCGGATGGGCGCATGCCGCTGGATGCTGATGCGGATGCAGCGGCTGTGTCGCCGATAAGTAGCATGACGTTGGAGGGCTTGAGCGCGCCATGGCAGGCGTCTTTCACGACATGCAGGTGGTGCATGCCTGACGCGACGTCGTGCGCGATTGCCAGGATGTTTGCCTGCGCATCGGGCGAGTGCAGCGTTGCTGGGTTGTCATGCGAGATGTAATGCGTTGGAAATACTTCGAATGCAATTGAGCAAGCGCGAGGCAGCATGCTGGTCATGCATGGGAGAGACAATAGACAGGCGCGAGCAGCAACCATGTGTAGCACCGCCTTTGAAGGACCCTGACATGATTGATTTGCCTACTGGAACACCGCAACTGTTCCTGACCGGGTCATATGTAGTGATTTGCGCACATCGATTCATCATGTCACTTTCATGCGCATAGAGGGCTACCCGGTGGGCTACAACATGCAGGCAAGAGGCCACGTGTGTGGCGCACCTATATTGCCGCCCACGCCTGATGGCCATCCCCACGCACCATTTGTTTGAGCAACGGGGCGTTGGGCACCACCGGCACAGAGTCGTTGTGCCCCGGATGGTGCTGCGGGCGCTGCCTTGTCGTAAGGCTGGGGCTGAACTGATGAAGTTGGCTGGGGGGAGGGGGCGCGCTGCCGTGGCTGCCTAAATAAGCAGGCTGCGCTGGCACTTCCAGCTGGGCGGCAAGCGAGCCGCTCGCAAAGTGCTCCGTAACAAAGCACGTCCAGCGCTCCGGCGCACCGTCCGGCCGAGCAGGTGATGGCAGCAGCGGGAGCAGCGGCGGCGACGGTAAAGGTGGAGGTGCCTGCTCCAGGAGGGAGACCTCATGCCCTGGTCCTGCCTCAGCAGCTTCTGCTGTTAGGGACTGAGTTTGAGTGACGCTGCTGTCGCATTTTGCAGCGAGGCCACTCACAAGAGCTGGGCGAGTATGGAAGGCTGGACTGCTGCAAGGGTCGCCTGCCAGCTGAAAGCTGTTTGGCTCCAGGGGCCCCTGAGGGGAGGCGCTTGGTGTGCTGCTCAGAGCAAGGCTCGTCGCGTCCACCTGCAGCAGCAGCAGCAGCAGCAGCAGCAGCAGCAGCAGCAGCAGCAGCAGCGCGTGACAAGCACAGAAACAGTGGTTGCTGAGCGACACCGTGGCAGTTAGGTGTGAAGACGGAGAACCCTTGCTGCACTGTGCACAAGGAGGCTCACACAAAATGCGCTGGAAGCTCATGTGTGCTGCATGATAGTGGAGATAGTGTTATTCGATAGAGTGGTGTGCTGGCGTTGCTGGCGCCAACAAGGACTGCATGAGGAAGCGGGGTGTGATGTTCGCTTGCGTTGGCACTCGGGTAGGATATGTTCTGCAAAGCTTGTTTCCTGAAGCCTTGCCTGTTCAAGCTGACGCACACGTGCCGCCATCTCCTCCCGTTTGTATGCCTCCCAGCAGTGGAGGCACGCGATGTTTGGGTGGGTGGCGTCAAGCAGTAGGTTGCCGATTGCCTGAAACGCCGTTGACAAGCTGGCTGGATGCCCTATGCACATCACGTCCACGTGCTTTCCCTGCCATAGGCCTGCATTCAAGGGTAGCCAGCACACATGAACATACTTCATGAAGCAATTCAGCAGTTCAGTCCTGGGTTTCGGAGGGCTTGGCCGCTCATTTGTGTGGCCATCGTGACTGTGGCTCTAAATAACACCATCAGCAGCCCACTGGGCACCAGCACACGGCAGGTTGTTGCTGGGTGTGCAAGGGTAGCTCTTGTGCTGACACCGTCACCGTCAGCCACTTTTCTCCTTTTCCGACCGACCTTCATAAACGTTGGCTTGCGCTCCGTTGGCGAGCAGCAGTGAAAAGGGTGAAAGGCCATGTAAAGTGGAGTGCTGCTTGAGGCTCGGCTGTTTATGCGTGTTTGCAAGGTTAGGCCGTGTAAGGGACACCGATTCCTGAAGTCGCGCCGTGTACCTGCAGCAGCGGATTCAAGCGGGGGTTCGGACACGGCTGAAAATTCTGACAAGCATGCGGCCTGTCATTCAAAAAGCACAGTTTACATACAGCACTCTGCCCAATCTCACTTGGGCTCCTTGGCCACCGTGCAGCTTAGCCCGGCGTGCGGCTCGAGCGACGGCCCATCTGGTTCACAGGTAGCATGGCTCCTGCCACTTCTCCACTTGTGAAGCCATGACAAGCACATTCTGCCCACTGAAACGCGCAAGGCTGTTTGAGGTCAAACTTGACGCGCCATGTCCGCCGCGTTGCTGGAGCTCATACATACAAGGGCGTCGCGCCAAGCCCTCAAGCAAGCTTAAGGTGCCTGCGAGGATAAGTACTTGAATAACACATGTGGAGGATGGACGAAAGCGCTGGAGTGGTGTTGAGGCTCGTGAGGTTGTGTCTGACACTGCCACGCCTGCCTCTTGCAAAAGGGCCGAGCGGACAAAAGAGCCACTTATTGTAGGAACAAACAACGGTTCAGGAACGGTCACGCTGGTGTGGGAGTTGTACTAATGTAGGATTTACAGTCTGGTGACAAAGTACAACAGGCCTGCGAAGGGCTTGAGCGATGCGGATATTTGTCCTCGATGCTCGCCTTACAAGCAGAACAGCAGCGTGCGTTGTGCACCCTGTGTAGCCACTTCACTTCACTTCAAGCGTGGGGAGCCTTGATCACTTTCAACATACGGGCTACCTCAAAACCCAGGACGATTCGGCCTGCAAACGCTGTGCTCAGCAATGTCAGCGCAAACAGTCTCTCACACCGTGCACGCTGGATTGCTTCAAAAGTTCTCCGCTTTACCTTCCATGTCTAGACTCCGTACGTTGGAAGCCCTAGGGAGTTGCGAAACCCTAATACTCCACGGTCATGCAATATCAACCTTCAGCTCGCGAGCCTCATTTCAGGCAGGAGCTCATTAAAGCTGGCGGTGTCCAGGCTGCTGCCGTCAGGGGCCGTACCCAAGCCTGCTGACTTGAATATACGTCGTGAGATGAGCTCAGCAGTGGCCGGGCCAAGCGTCAACCCCGAACCTTCGTGTCCTGCAGCAACGAACAAACCTGCAAAACTCCCAGCGCACAAGGCACAAAAAAATCGATTCAGAGATAGTTGAACTCGTCCAGGCGCAAACCTTAGTACAGCCCTGACCACTGCGCCACTTTCTCATAGGCGCCATCAGCAGGCGCGTTAAGGGGGCGCCAGCCAAACAACCCTCGACGAGCTCAAGCTCAATTGGCTCAAGAAACCACCACGGTTGCTTGCATGCATGATATTGACAAGCACCTGGACGAGTCTGTAGTTAACCAAGGCGGCCTGCCGCTGAAGCAGCCTTCAGCGGCAGCCCGCCACGTTACGCAGGCGAACAACATGAGAGCATTGCAGCGTGGCTCATATACACCACTTCAGCCACCACAGCTACATGAGCGCACATTCAACGTGTGGCAACCTCGAGCCAACATCCCTCAGATCCAACCACAATCGAGATTGCTTGACACTGACACTGCAGGTGACTGCCCCTGCCCCTCCTGCAACCCGACGCCACGCACCTGGCACCTGCGGGACTGGCCCGATAACAGGCACGGCGCCAACCGCAAAGGGCCTCAGCCCCACCCTCGTGCTGAGGCGCGGGTCGTCACCCCGCAGTCCCTGGAGTGCCGGGAGGAAGACCGCCGCCCGCTCCAGGATGGCTTGCACCACCGCAGGCGAGGGCTCGTCACTCCACCCGCTGAACTCCCTCGAGCTCCCTGCCGATTGATTGCCCAATCACACCATTACCATTATGGTAGTACCACAGTAACCACAATTCAACCATTGCCCCATGCACGCATGCCCCAATGCAAAGGATATAGCACAGATGCGATGATGACACGATGCAGGCGCCACATCATGCCTGGCACTCCTCTTGTTGACCAGCATGCTATGGAATACGTTTGGCTCGATTAACAAGGGGTGCTAGCACTGTGCGGTCATTAGTCGTGCTGTGGTGCACCGCATGACTCACCAATGAGTAACGATCCGCTGGCGCTTGTGGTGGCGGTGAAGGTGATGTCCGCCTCGTCCTTGGCGTCGACCGGCTTGACATCCTTGGCGCTGGAATGACGGCTCGAGGATGCTGCTGCTGCGTAGTGCTGCGCAGCATAGCAGAAACAACCGCTTGGGAGTGCTTGCAGGAGTGTTTTGCAAACATTGTTAGAACAGACGCAGCTGTGAACGGGCGCAATGGCCATGTTACACAACCACGCACCCCTTATGCTGCATCAGTATCAGTATCAGTATCAGTATCAGTATCAGGATCAGGATCAGGATTATGTACCTTGGTGTAGGACGTTTCCATCATGCCGTGTGTGATGGCCGGCATGCCTGGTGGCGGGCTGGACAGCTCCAGGAGGTGCCCGCGGCGCGGCTGCAGCAGGCGGGACCACGCGTCGTTGCCGGTGGCTGCCGCCAGCAGCGCGCCGCTCCACACGCCCGCGGCCACCACCACCGCCTTACGCGCATGCAGCCTGCGCAGGCACGCACATGGTCCCCAATACCCAAGCACGCTCAGCGCGGCACTCAGTGGAAATCCCGTTGATTATAATCCATGGTTCATGCCTTCATGGTTGAGGGCGAGTGCTAAAGGCAGCTCTTCAAATAAATCGCTGGTGCTGGCGATGGCAACATCAGGCGACACAGCTGACGAACAGCTATCGTGCAGAGAGACCCATTTGGTGGCAGCACCCTGGCAGAGCAGGAGGAACGACTTGCAACCCCTGAGGTCTGGCATTGCGGGCACCCCCGAATGCATTGTGCAACGCTCGCGGCCATGATAGGGCACAGTGCTTACTCCTGGCCCCCCTGTAGCGCCACGACGTGTTGGCCACTGCTGCCCCCGCCGCCGCCAGCCACGCGTATGGCCTCCACCTCGGTGTCCAGCAGCTGCGTGAATGCGCCGTCGGCCTGACACCGAGCGAGCAGCGCGTGCGCTGCCTTGCGCCCGTTCTGCACACGCACAGCAGGATTGCGGGCCAGCAAAGCGCGTGCGTCATGGACGGCCGAAAGGCACAACCACACCACATCCCGTACCGTTGATGATGGTGTGGACATGGGTCACACGTTGAGGGATGAATGGTGCGGCCATACAGCAACGCATGCCTGCGTGCCACCAAGGGTCACTCCAGGGGGCTGGCTGTTGACCGGACTCACGATCTGGCTGTCCGACGGGACGAGCAGCCCAGCGCCCTGTGTGGGTATGTCCAGCGCTGGCTCCAGGGAGCACAGCCGCGAGGAGTCCAGGTAGGTCGCCTGAGGGGGAGGGAGAGCGTAGAGCACGAGCACACACCGTGACACGCACACACACACACACACACACACACACACATCCACACAACATTGACACGCTGCATGGCCCCACGGGAAGCAGAAATCTCTGACACACACACACACACAAACACGGTCCGGTATAGACGCACATTCGGCGGTATGTGGCAGGAGACATCGGAGCGATGGCCGCGCACATGCGCAGCACAACCCCTTGTGCATGTGTCCTACGCGCTCACGACTTGCATCTGCATTTGTGTCAGCGCAGTACTGCCTTATTGGCAGGCCAGCGAGTGCATCAAACACGCCGGCACACACCTTGATGCCAAACTCGTTCAGCAGCAGCTGGCGCTCACTGAGGCTCGCGGCCTCGGCCTCATCGCACGCCACCAGCAAGCTGCCGCAGGCCTGCATAGCACGCGGGGGAGCACGTCACACTAACGCAGAGGCCACGTCAGCGCCATCACCTGGCATTGCGCTGCCTGGTCAGTGGTCCTAACAGACCAGGAAGGAGGCACACGGGGACAGAGGGGTGAAGGGGCAGCAAGAAAGGCAAGTGCACCAATCTTGCCCTGTCAGGATGACGGGCTTGGCTGCTGCTTGGATGGCCATAGCGCCATACTATGGCCATCCAAGTGCACATACCGGCACGTGGAGCAGAAGCAGATGCGCATGTATGCAAGCATTCCATTACTCCAGCACTGATTCCATGCAGGAGCACCACATGGTGTTGCAAGTGGCCATGCCGCGCATTGAGTTGGCACATGGCGGGCCTCATGGCCTGGTTGAGACGCACCTGCCACTCAGTGTCGTTGCGCATGCTGGGATCCTGTGCGGTCAGCTTGTCCCACAGTCGCATGCTGCGCGCTGCAAGCGACCATCCAACCGTGCTGGGCGCCCGGTGAACCATCCACAGATAGCCCTGGCCTGTATGTGCAGCATTCAGTCGTCAGGACAAGGCTTGTAAATAGGTCGGTCCTTTTGCACCATTGGTGAGGGCTATTTTGTGAACCGCTGGACCTCAGGGTTCATTTGCGCGCAACTCGCGCGTTTTATACCAACCGCTGCGGAGTGCACTGAATTGTAAAGACAAAGACAACTGCATGAGCAGCACACTGAGAGTTTTGCATGCACATGGCGGTTTCTTTAGCCCCCTTACGGTTAGGACATAAGGGTCCTGATGACACAGCTGCAACACCGAAACCATTGTTGCCTGACCTGCTCCGGTTGCGCCTGCACATAGCTGCTTGCGCTCCACAAGCGTCACTGAAAGCTTTTGCTTCAGCAGCTCCTTGGCTATGCAGAGACCAACAATGCCTGTGATGAGCCACAAACGAGCGGTGTCAGCACCACCACACTGACGCGTGCACCTGGCGCGCACTTTGGTGTTGCGCGTGCGAGTTGTGCCAACCCACGCAGGAGGTCAAGCTGCCAAATGTGCTCATCAGATCTGGTGCTGAATTGCAGCGTTCTACCTGGCAACGTCATGTTCGTGCAATGCACTAGCCAAGCAAACAAGGCAAACAAAACCCACCTGCGCCAATGACGACAACGTCCGAAGAGAGCTGTTTGCTGTCAGCACTGGCAGCAGATACCCTCAAGCGCAGTCCCCTGCGCACGGTCCTTTGGCAGTGCGCACTGACACTGACGCGTGCCCGTGACTGCACCGAGAGCTGTTGCAGCAGCATGTTTCAACTACGATTCAGGACAGTGAGGGGTGCAGTCGGCATGACAACCATGAGTATGGTTCAGGGTTACAACAAACAATTCATTCCAGTAAAGCCAGAGTCGTCTATGAAGCACAGTAGGGCATGATGTGCCCAGCCAACAAAGTACCAGCTGCCTGGAGGGCAACTGCATGCCACCTCCAACAGCCACAACGGCGACGTGATCCACCATTCCATGATTGCGCTTGCATCATGCACTGGCGTGGACACTGTAGCATGGCGTGCTGGGGCAATCCTGCTGTCCGAAGGGGTCCAAGCATGCGCATCCTTCGCAGCTGGCACAAACTGATTGCGGTGGACCTGCGGGGGATGGGGGGTGAGCCGAGGCCCTCTGGCAACTTATCGTGCCGTCAGGCACCAAAATTGGGATGAATTGTAGAAACCAGCACCAAGGGACTGCTGCCACACCTGCTGGCTGCCTGACTGACGTCGTTCACATGATGGGGCCCACAAATGGGGGCATTCACAGTTTTCTATGGCTCGACCAAACGCTATGTTCCAGCGCATGCTGCAAGGCAGGATGTGACGCATGGCAGAGCTCAAACAGATGAACAGGCTGCAGACCTCGCCACCTTGTCAAAACATGAGCCAATGTGGTTGCAGGTATGCGTGTTGAAAGGTGCTGCGGGTGAGTGTGCGCGTGGAACGGTGTGCGTGTTGAAAGGTGCTGCGGGTGAGTGGCAGAGCGCCAGCAATGAATAGTGTGCCATGATCGCTTGAAAGTTGCGTACGCTGCTGCGCCGAGCAAGAAAGAAGCTGACAGCGGTACTAGTAGTCCCCACCAAGCAACAAATGGTGAGTTCCCTGGATGAATGATCAATGGTGAAGGCTGATTAATGGACCCCTAACATTGAATTCGCTAAAGCAGACGCAACACTTCATCCCTGTGGATGTCACTGGCGTAGCATCCACAGGGCACATGAGGCTCATTATGGTGCACTCCCCACCCCTGGAGCAGCACGCAATGCCAGCCACTCTGCCAAAGCTGGATGCCCGAGCTCCGTTGCGATCTGCAGACATGGCGCAACAGCACAGTTGACCCAAATGATGCAACAAGGTACATGGCCTACTGGACGCTAGCTACGGATCCAGATGGTCATCTTGGCATTACAGCCTCGTGCGAGCCATAAAGCTGCGTGCAGCCACCATGTGCCAGTACACACCCGTGCATGGGCGCACGATGTACTTCTGTAGGTAAGCGAGTGCACAAGGGCTCTAACGCACTGGACCAGGCGTGCATGACCCACCTGCGCCAGTGTCCTGCCACGGCTGTCCCTCTGGGCGGCGTCTGCCCCGGCCTCAAGCAGCAGCTGCAAAAACACCATGCACAGACAGCCAAGCAAGGACTGCGCTCTCAGCCTTCGCCACGTTGACTGTCCGCTTGTATTGCGCACTCACACAGCAACACAGCGTGATCAGCTTATGCTGCTATCGGAATGCCACATGCGCCATGCAGCAGCACCACTACCAGTGACACCAGACATGTCCAAAACCTGTTTGCAACGTGTCACTAGGCCAGCGAGACTGCGGGTGGCCAGCCATGACATCATTGCTGCGTGTTGCAGACGATCATTCACACTGACCTTGACGAGCCCCTCGTGTCCCATCTGACATGCCAGCTGGATTGGCGTTGGCGGCCTTTGAACCGGCAGGGCCCTGCCCGCACCATCCGCCTCCGCCTCCATCTCACTGTCTGAGCTACTGGTGCTGCTGTGACGCCCGTTGATGCCTTGGCGGGGCGCCTTTGGTGCGGCGCGCAGCATCCCCACAGCGCGCTTCAGCGTGCCGCTTCGCACCAGCACACGGCCGGCGCTGCCGACGCTTTGGAGGCGCCTTAGGCCGCCCCCGCAGCCACAGCAGCTTGCACGGGCAGCTGCGACACCAGCGGCCACATCAGCGGCTGAGACGGGCGCGCCACCGCTGCGCTTCCCACCGTCGGGGTGGGCGCCTGCTGCCAGTAGCGCCGCCGCCGAGGCGGTTGAGCAGCGCGTCACGGCGTGATGCAGAGGGGTGAGCCCCGCGCTGGATGCCGCGTTTGGATCCGCCCCGGCGCACACCAGCATGCAGACGTGGTCTCTGCTCAAGCCTGCATTCAGGGAACATACACGTGTGCAGCGCAGTGTCAGGCAGCTGTCAGAATCCTCGCCAGCGAAACCTCAAACGTTTCCCAGTCAGTGTCATCCAAACCATGCTGGTAATATGATAGCCCGTCAGAGGATGTGTGTAATGTGGAGGTAGGCAGTCACATCCCCAGTAGTGCAAGTGTGCAGCATGCACGAAATACGAGTACCTCCCCCGCCAACCTGATAGGTGCAGCGCGGTCAAGCCAGACTTGTCGACAGCGCTGGGGTCTGCTCCTGCCGCCAGCAAGGCCTGGCCAGGGATCGAAGTAGTATTGTGTGGTGAGGGGTGGAGAAGGGGGGCATGTGAGGCAGGCATGGCAGTGTGGCAAAGGCGGGGGTCAGGGGGACGGCCAGCAGAGTGTTCACGACTGGGCGAATGCCATTGCATGGGTGGTGGCTGGGGGCTTGGCGGCTTGGGCCCAGTGCAAGCCTCGCTCAACGGACTGAGCGCCAACACGGCAAGTTCACAGCGTAAGCGATGCGACATGGACACGCATCTGTGTTCCTGTTGCGAACGCGCCCACCCCAGCGGACTGCTTGCTTAGCCTTACGCTGTGCCCTCTGATGCAGGTAGGACAGAATGCCTGCTTCCCTCCTGGACAGTGCTATGGGCTGCCCAGACACTCACACGTCCACGCACCCACATCACCTCCATGCTCATCCAAACTCACCTCCACTATGCCCAAGCTGCCCCTGGAGCAAGCCACGTGCAGCAACGGCTTGCGGTTGTCTGCCGTGCAGTGGCTAACTGCGTTGGGGTCTGCGGGGGAACAAGGGGGGATGGGGGGGTGATGCCTTCTGCTTATTGGGCCGTGCCACCACCGGGATGTGTGTCACTCAAGACAGACATGGGTTCAACTCCTGAGCGATGGATCAGCCCTCAAGGCTGCTGCGCACGCCGCGAGGCTGGTGCGCTGCTGCTGCATGCACTAGCCTCGGGCACAGCCTGTACTACAGTGGTGGTTGAGGGTGTTGCTACTCAAGGCGTGTACAGCCTGAACACATGCGCAGCATGCGTGTGCTCTCACAGCATATGCCACTGTTATTGTTGCATACTATCCACTGGCACAATCACGTGCATGGGATCCCCATACTGTATGCATCAATACATGTGCTTGTGCAGCTCACATATTGCTTACTGACCCATGCCCCATGCCCCATGCCGCCCTGCATGCGCACCTGCCCCCATGCACAGCAGTCGCGCCACCACGCGCTCCTGCAGCTCACCACCACCGCCACGCAAGCTGTGCAGCGCCGCCGACAGCGCGGCCTCGCGGCTGCCATGACGCACGCACAGCCACTCAGAAACGAAGTTGGCATCCGTGCGCAGCGCGTGCGTGGTCCTGCGCAAGAAGCCAAGAGGCCAGCGCTTCAGGCAATGAGGGATTGAATGTGCTATGCACATTATAGTGCTGTGGTCACATTAAGCTGGTGTACGGCGTTCGGTCCCGCAGCTGGCATGCAGCCAAGCACGCAAGCATGGCAATTATCTGGCAATGCGGGCATACGGCATACCTGCACGCTGTGGTCAGCGCCCAGAGCTGGGTGTTATTGGAGAGGTGAAGCGCTACGTGGCCCCACAGCTCGTGTGGCAGGGGCAGCAGCGCTTGCACTGCGACACCGCCTTGGTCGGAAACGTCGCTGGTTATCGACATGTATGAGGCGTCGTCGCTTGGGAAGTGTACACACACAGTATCGTGCGCGTGTTGTGCAGGCTCCGGAGTACACGCATCGTAGCTGGCGCCTCGCGTATTCTGCTGCATGTCATCACAGTCATCGAGCAGGTCAAACAGGGTGGGAGCCGTGCTGGTAAGGAGGCTCTGCAAACATTGTTCCAGGGAGGTGCTGTTGGCTATAAGAAAGCTGCCGCTCTCGAACTGTTCCGTGCGCGCTGGCATGAGGTGCGACATGGCTGGAGCTTGAAGTCTTGAAGTTGAGGCTCAAGGACCTGTGGGTTGCGTTTATGTGGTATCCGTACAAGACATATGGGTTGAGATATGAAGCAAATGTGTTGCATATGAGTAAATGTTTTGCTCAGTTCAGTGTCCTTTGGGGGGTCTCACTGACGTTGGCGTGTCATACGGCACACGCAGGCTTACGTCGTGGTTTCGTGAAAAGGGCAAGTGAGCCGCAGGGGCACCTTCAAGGATGACATGACACGAGCTCAGGTGGGGGTGCACCAGTGTTCAGCGTCAAGTCCTTATCGGTCTGCTCAACGAAAAACATATGTTAGGCTGAAGTCTCCGCTGGAGTGGGCCCTACCTGTATGACGTGCTCAACAAGCGTCAACACGGGGCAGGTTACGCCTCGTGTCAAGGCAGCTGGGAACTGTAGGATAGTGCATACCCACAGTACACTGTGGACGTTACTGCTTTTCCTCGTTCATTTAGCGCCCGTCTCCTACGTAAGCCCAACAACTGTGCTTGTACCGCTCCGGCAGCAGTTGAACCCATTCTGGTTCTCGTACAAGTTGCTCTGCCGATACGGCCCAATTCGCGCGCTGAAAGGTGCAGTTGGAGTGTCAAGCTGCTTAACAGCAAGTGTCTGGTTGGAAACCACAGATGGCAAGTTCGCGCCAAGGCCAGGAGCAGCGACGCAGGTCCTTCACGCTTCAAGACAATACTAGACCGATTGTCGGTAAGCTTCAGATGCCAGGATTGCTGGCTCCCAGCCTGCAATACAGCAAGAAATCGCAGGCGCTGACAGCAAGTTTGCAACAGTCCGCCAGCTGCATGCCGTACATGGAGTGCAAGTTCAACCCCACAGCGACCTGCCCAACAATGTTCGTACAGGTGGATACGGTATGTCTGAGAGCACTGAAGGGTTGTTACTTGTTACAGTGAAAGGCCCTGTTTCGAGTTATGGCTTTCAGCATACGCATGCATGCCTTAGTTGTGGGGCAAGTGCCCTGCTGAAGCAACTCGGAATGCCTGTTGATACGTTTCAGGCTTCAAAACCATCGCAGCTGATCTGTGACTTGCCAATACGCCACATGCTGGGCCTGTGCACGCACGGCACGCAACAGTGCCTTTGCCTGTATGTGCAAGCAGCACAGCCACATGCTGCGGCCCGCCTGGGTGCAGTGATATCAGCGTGTCATCAATGGCCCCGCCTCCAATCCTCTTGTCTGGCCCCAACAAGAGCATTCAGCTCTCTGGCTGCATCATGGCTTGTTGCATTTCACCATGCCAGTGCGCGCGCATGGACGCTGGCCCCCACAGGCACGCTACATCCATCAGCTTGAACATGGTCAAGCCTCTGTGCCGTCTTCGCTGCCCAGGCGGACAGCTTCCCCCCCAGAGCAGCATGGCCCAGGTCCGTAGCCATCTACAACCACACAGAAGCACATATATGCAAGTTAGCAAATGCATGGGTGTGCATGTCAGGAGGTATGCACGCGGCCTTGCGCCGTGTGTGTTTGCGGGGGGGCGGGGAGGGCGAGAGACGGGGCTCCCGTGGGGCCATGCAGTGTGGTTCCATAGGGGCATGCAGTGTGTACACATTCTAGGATACAGACTGCACGTACAGTGCATGGATGTGCGTATCTGTGTCTGTGTGCATCAGTAAGGGCACACGCTTTGGGCGCCTGGGATAGCAATTGAACCAGTGTGTGTGTGCGTGTGTCGCATCGCGATATCTTTGCATTTATCCCGTGACCTCAACCTGACTTGAAACGTTGTGTAATTTTGCAAGGAAATCAAGCGGGCTTGGTGGCACAAGTAAGACCATGCAGCCCGCTTGCATGTCTGAGCCCGACCCGCAAATGCGCACACACACACAAACAAACCGACATGTTACTGTTCGAGCCAGGTCTGCAGTCGCCTGACGGTTATGCGCCTCCCATGTTGGTAGTGGTGCACCCAAGTGTGTGTGTGAAGGGTTTCGGAGGCGCACGCACCTGTGCCAGCGTCCTGCCGCAGCTGTCCAGCTGGCTTGCGTCCGCCCCGCGATCCAGCAGCAGCTGCAGCAGCACACGCATGCAAGCACATGGCAAGTGCGCATTGATTGAGATGGCTTGTGCAGAGTTGTACTGCTGATGATGGTCACCAAGATCTATGTGCCATGCTGAATGCAGACGGCATTCAGCACTTCATCTCCCAGTGCCCGCAAAGCACAGGTCTCTTCGCTGTGTGTTTCATACCCGTCAAGTTCTGAAAAGCAGGTGTAATATGCATCGCAGCACCTGTGCGAGGCCTTGGTGTCCCATCTGGCAGGCCAACTGCAGCGGCGTAGGAGTCAGCCCCGCGAATCCGCCTGGCAGGTCAGCGTCAAGGCCCGACATGCTGATCGCCACTGCACTGGTGCCACCCTGGTTGCTGGCAGTCCTGGCCAGGCTGCTGCTGCTGCTGCTGCTGCTGCTGCTGCTGCGCCCACGTGTGAGTTTCCAAACAGCCTGACCCACATCGGTCGTGTAGTGGGGGACCTGACAGACGCTGCTATGGCATCCAGAGGTGCCGCTTAGGGCCGTGCCCACTGCGCTGGTGTGTACCACGCCAGCCGCGTCTGCCATGCCCACAAGGCGGCCGTCGGGGCCTGCGCCTGCCTGCAGCAGTGCCTCTGCTGACACGATCGAGCAGCGCATGACTGCATGGTGCAGCGGGGTAAGGCCCGCATAGGAGACCGCGTTGGGGTCCGCTCCGGCGCTTACCAGCGCGTGAACAACTTGCGTCCTGCCGCCTGCAGAGAGCCAAACGGGTGCGGTACGATACGTACAGCTTGCCACATACCGGGTACAACGCATCGCTTGGTGCTGGCCATCTGACACTACCGTATGCGATGGTAGGATTGTGTGTGTGGTGGGGGGGGTACGGGGCTGTTACAAGAGATATAACGTCCAGCCTTATGGCGGTTATGGAAGGCAATCATCATCCGCAGTATGATTGTGCACCGTTCATCATGCACCATTACCTGCCAGGTGCAAGCCGGTGAGTCCGCAGTTGTCCCTGCTGTCCGGATCGGATCCCGCAGCTAAGAGGGCCTGCAGGGGGTCAAGCAGGTGCAAGTATGTGCTGAATCTGTGCATTGAATGGTGGGTTGGTGCGACCTTGTCCTCCACCGTGCATGCAGTTGAGAACGCTTCAAACCTTCGTAATGTCAGATATTCATGAAACTTGACTGATGATCCCACCGCACCTCAATGATGCCCAGGCTTCCCATGGAGCATGCGACCAGCAGCAGCGGCCTCCCCGCCTCTGATGCTCTGCTGATGTGGCTGATGGCATTTGGATCTGCGTTGACCGTTCCCGAGGCAAACAAGGGAGGACCCACGCACATCCTTCTCACAGTACTTGGTACTCAAGGCAACTCGCAACTCACAGAGATCCAATGCAGCAGCAGGTAGTCCGTACGGAGCGCTAAGGGGTGGTTTACACTTTACAAATGGTTGGGCCAACCCAGCCCCCAACCCAGTCCCAGTCCCCCAACCCAACCCAACCCCAACCCAACCACGTGTAAACCATCCTTGAGGGCTTGTATGCTGGCCCGCCAAGCACATGCGCATGCCGGCATTTGCTTTGCCTTCGAGCAGGTGATGCATGTCAGCATGTGCAGCGATATTGCGTCAGCCTGGGTGCAGGCAGCATGCCAAAAACTCTCTAGGATCGGAGAAGTACCTGCAAAGAAGTTTGGACCCACATGGTGCTGTATCAACCTGTAATTGCTAATCTGAGCATGGTGGGTTTGGCTGTGACTGTGCAGGCGGCACACGGTCTGTTGGATTCCACGCTCGGTTTCTGCATGCCGCCCTGCACGCGCACCTGCCCCCATGCACAGCAGTCGCGCCACCACGCGCTCCTGCAGCTCACCACCACCGCCACGCAGGCTGTGCAGCGCAGCCGACAGTGCGCGCTCGCGCCCGCCATGGCGCGCGCACAGCCACTCAGAAACGAAGTTGGCGTCCGTGCGCAGCGCATGCGTGCTCCTGCGCAACAACCCGAGAGCGGCCAACGGAAATTGCTGATGTACGGCGAGACCTGTTGCGATTATGGTGGGCCGATCTTAGTGGTACACTCTTAAGAGTGGGAGGTAGTTGAGCGGTGAAGGTCACGATGTATCATGGGTGTATTTGGGCTGGGTGTGCGCCGGGTGTGGGCAGGGGCATTGCCCCCCCCCCCTCCCTTGCCCACAACACCACAGCCACGTACACACAGTGTGATGGTATCGCAGACACTAAAATGCATGCGGTCAAGTGCGCGTGCACACATGCGGCGTACCTGCATGCTGTGGTCAGCGCCCAGAGCTGGTCATTGTTGGACAGGTGGAGCGCTACGTGGCCCCACAGCTCGTGTGGCAGGGGCAGCGGTACTTGCACAGTGGCCTCGCCCAAGTGACTGGCTGCCAGCAGGTGTGAAGGGCTGTTTACGCTACTGCTGCTGAGGGCAGCTTCTACTGAAACCGTAGCAGCCACGTCGTGCAGGATGGGTGCTTGGGACGTTGCGGGCATGTCGGACGCCTGGTCACCACAAATGTCACCGCGCCTAGAGGCAATAGGAGTGACACTGCTACTCGTGCTGCTACAGACGACGCTCTTGCAAAAGCGCTCATCAGGGCTCCCAAGCGCCTTGAAAGTTCCCGCCCCCGCTGCGTCCAAGACAGCTGACCGGCGCATGTCAGTAGTAGCGGTTGGTGACCAACCACAGCCGGTTTGGGCTGTGGTGCAAGCCAAGTCGTCAACAGCACGTAAGGCTTTTACTGCCTCAACACGTGTTGCACGTTGCACCGTTCCGTACATTTGACAAGACGTAAATGAAAATTGTATTGACGGGAACGGATGGCAGGGCACACAGGGCCCAAAGCGTCCAGCACCTCGCCTCTAACTTCAAATGATTAAGATGAAGTGCATATTGCTCTCCAGTGCCCAGGTTCTGGCCTCAGCAAGCGACCTGGAGCGCGTAGTTAACCAGAGCACCAAGCCGAAGCAAACACGGTTTCAAGTAAGCAGGGGTAAGGCCAGCCGGACACGGGGTAATGATATCTTCTGTGGAATGTGAATCAACCATAGCAATGCCCCCAATGCTGGAAAACACGGCATGACTCACTCCACGAGCGCTTCAACTTCACTCATATCATTCGAACTCGCCCGCAAAACGAGCATGATACTGCTGCAAATCCCAGCAGCACGACCTAACAAAAATCCGAAGAGCTGTGCACCACACGTGTGGATGGAGACGTCAAAGGAAGCCAAGAAAGTAGAGCTGAGAGGTAGTTCACGGTGAAGCCAAGCGGAACGCAAGGACCGAAGGACATGGCAGGAGGATGAACACCAGTCATAGAGTGTTCACGGCACAGCCAGAATCTTGACATATGCCCTGAACACATATTCACACTCAATGTGCCGAACCGAAGTCAGCAGCGTACGGTTCTGGAGCACAAGTGAAGGGAAAAGCCTGTGTTGCGTTGAAGCTGTGTGAATATGTTAAACATGTTTAACACGTAGCAGAGCATATATGTAACACACACCAGCGTGCTGGTCCGTCCGTTCATCAAGCGGTTAACCACGCTTATCCACACTGAAGGTAAGTGGCAGTCAGCAGCATTAAGAGCGATACTGAACACACCTGGTGTTGCAGCAAGAAAGGATTGGCAAAACCAAGCATCCACAAGGCGCTGGACAGCTGCTCTGACCCTTCCACGTACCAACCGCCTGAAAATTTGGCAAAGTATTTTCTGGCATGGCTCCGGAAGCAGCCATGTAGTTTGCTGGATTGGTGGGCACTCTTTTCCAAGTCTGATTTCGTGCGGTCACTGCGGTGACCTGACTTGGCCTGGCCACTCGGCGGGCTGCTCCAACAAGTCACGTCCAAGAATTGTCAGCGTCGGTGAATAAGCGACACACATTATGCATTTACGAACGTTCTGGCATGACTCACTTCCACTGACCCTAGTTCCAGCATCACATCGCCCACCGTCACAACGCCTTTGTCAGACATTCCCATGCAAATGCTTACTGCTCTCCACCGACAACCTCTGATGCGCTCACGTGTGCTGTACAACAATCACAGTTCCATGTGTACTCAAGTGCTTGGCCATGTTGGTGGAAAGCACAGTCACCATATGCATGGGAATGGAGTTGATGCTGAACACGGGGGGGGCGGGGGGGGGGCAATATGATGCTAGGGTTGGGGACTTGGGGTCAGTGGAGTCACTGATGCCAGGAACAACGTCGTGGAAATTGGTTTGAAGTGTGCGGCAGGGCGGCGGCGGAAAGGTGCGTCGTGCAATTTGGGGGGCATCGGATGGATGCCAGCGGTGTAAGAAATCAGAGCACGGGTGCGGGAATAGCAGGGAGCGAGGACAACAGGTCACGGAGTGCGGATGGAGTGTGGCGGTAGAAGTCTAAGGCATGTTGCGTGGTGCGGCAGTTGGAGGCGGGACGAGAGCATTGGCGGAGGCCCGTGCATAAGAGATTTCCGGGCCCAAGGGGGTCAGGCTTGTCCGCTTTGGTCAAAAACACGTCATAAACACCAAGGTTGAACAGTTCCGCAACGTATTGCAAAGCATAGGCTCGCCCCAAGTTGAGGAACACGCACACACATGTATGAGGGTATGGCACGTCAGCGGGTGCGTGCAGATTCGAGGGGTGGCTGAGGGCAGCATCTCGACCTGCCGTTGCGCGCCTGTGTACATGCGCGCACAACGTTGCGGCACAGCAACACATCCCCACCCAAAGTGCTGCAACGCATACATTCATTGGCGCAGTCGCAAGTCACAAATGTGTTGGGACATGCATGCCCATGAACTCCATGAAGGGTTGCCAAAGCCAGGCCCTCCACGCTTGCCGCGTGTCACACGTTGCCGCCAGCAGGGCACACCAATTCATCGACGGCCCCACCAACGCTGTAACTTGTGGACGACGGCCATGCTTTCGCTCAGGGCCGGTGCCATCACCACTTCACCACATGACCATACATCATGATTCATCAATCAAGACCCGCAGGGTTGGGTTTCAGCGCACCGAGCAGCGGAATCGAAAAACGGAGGTCGAGAGCGATACGTAACGGGCAAAGAGATTGTTTGTTATCGTTTAGCGCGATGGCCACACAAAGAAAACGTTTTGCATCGCAAGGTGCATCGCAACAAATGTGATGCTAGACCTTTGGACAAACTCGGGCTATTGCCCGGCATGCAACGTGGAAACACAGCACGTTGCATGGAACTCGGAACCAGTGATCTCTTGCCACGTTACACTGTAGCAGCAGAAACTACGTACATACATATGGCAAAAAGCGATACATCGCGGCTACGAAACAGGCCTGCACCGGCGTACATGCAGATGCATTCAGGCACATGCGCATGCATGTAGTACAGCCGGCGGGTGTAGCGTGGTTGCGTACAATGAATGTAGGGAGTGCACTACACCCTGCCTAAGGACAGGCGAAGACGACTTGCCCATCGCTTGTGTTGCGAATGCTCGAGGCAGCCTGGCAAACGAAAATGGAGGAGGAGGATATGAGATTGGTCCTCGGGGACTCTTTAGGTTGAGGCACGAGCTCAGTACCTGCATTGTACCAAGGCGCAAGTGCAACGTGCCAAGAGTGGATGTATGTCAGCTTTCCGTTCCTGGCGCCAACACCAAGCCCAACCACTGCATGCGAAGCGTGCGTGCGACGCGTGCGTGCGCTGGTGAATGCCGTAGCGCCGTTGTGGTGCGCCATCCCGCGTTCGTATAGCGTTGGCGGGTGCGAACCGGAAGCGCATGCCGAGCTGCGGACGACGAGGCGGACAATGCGGTGGCCTGCAGCCGCAGCCGCAGCCGAGCTACACGTCGCCCTTGGGTTAGACAGATGGAACAGTCATGGCGGTATGCACGGAACACTCGTGCACGAGGAGGAAAACCCTCTCCAGGCTCAACCGCTGCCATGGCTCCTGGCTGTCGGGTCCGGGCTCCCTCCAGCGGCTGATGGCCTCAGCCTGCTCCAGGGGTGTGAAGCAGTGGGCCGCGCGGTTTCCGCAGAGCGCGGGCTCCGCCAACTGAAAGATCAACCGAAGGTCATCAGCAGACTGAAGGGGGTGGAAGGCGGCCTTGCGCTTGTGGAACGCTTTCCAAATTTTGTTTGGAACCCTGCTGACACTTCCGCTTGGAGTGCCCTGGCTGGCCTCAGCCTGCTCCAAGGGTGTGAAGCGGTGGGCCGCGCGGTTTTCGTAGAAGTGCGGCTCAGGCTCTGCATACTTGAATATCACCTGAAGGTCATCGGGCTGAAGAGGGTAGAAGTCGTCCCTGCGCTCATGGAACGCCTTCCAAACTTCGTTGGGAACTCTGCCCACAGGCATGCCCTGATCCTGCTCAGGTTGGTTGAAGAATTGGTTGAAGGTCTCGTTGATGTTGAACCACGCTGCATTGCAGAGCTCCTGCACGGCCAACCTGTCCATTCGCTGTTGCATCTTGCCGAAGTTCACCTGCAGCTCCTGGATACTGGCTTTCATCTCCTGCAAATCTTGGTCTGATTCCAGCTTATCTTGGTCAGCCTTCAGCTGTGCCGCTTTCAGCTCCGGAACATCGTGAAACAATCGGTCCAATTTTGCCTGCGTTGTGTAGGCCTTGTGCGCTGGAAGCTTCACCACAACTGTAGAACCATCAAGCTGAAACACGCAGGGACGAAGGCACAATGCAAGTAGAAAGGTCAGCTTTTGACAAAAAGGCCAAGTTGCTGAACAACTCGCTATGCACATGCAAGACAAGGGCAAGACAACTGTTGTCCGCCGTTATTGTCTTGCCTCGTACCTGAACAGGTGCCCAGTTGGAAAGGTCCGGAGCGAACAGCCTGCCCCCTTCCGGGAGGATGACCGAGTCCAACCGCACGTCGCGCGCCTTAACATTGCACTTCTTGGCTGCAAATTCAGAAACAGCTTTCAAGGCATGTGCCGTGGAATTTGATACTTGGCCGTGGGCCTGCCCCAGCGTCTGTGTCAGCGTCTCTTCAACAAGGACCGTGAAGGACCTGTGACACAAAGAACGCTGCATGTGTGAGGCGGGCAGGAAATACAAAGCAGTGGTGGCACTTTGGGGCACAGTATGCTGGGCAAACTATAACAATGCAGTGAACTATGCTCGCTCACAAAGCCTCACCACTCGCTACGATGTGAGCTGCACACAATGGCTCTCACAGGCCGCGACGAGGGCGAACACTGCATGGGCAACAACAAGTTTTAGGTCGTTTAACTAGCTGCAGGGCCACTAAATTACAGACAGCAGGCGCTTGGGGGACAGACAACAAGGCTGTTCAGAATGTGGCCTGTTGAAGGTGAAGAAGGACGGGGGCAAGGAAGAATAGTGCAGCGAAGTGCACAGCATGCCATACTCACTACGCTGGGTTTCACAGCGCTTCTGTAACCCAGTCTGCCGAGTCCCACAGCGCTTCTGCGAGCGAGCAACATGGCTGATGTTTGGCCACCTCAGGGGGTCTGTCCTAGCGGTTCTCCGATAAGTGGTTGTACAATACGTTGTTGGAAAATACGGTCTGTTTGGCGTGCTGTGTGTTGTGTCGTGGTGGTGTGTTCATACATGATGGTGCACACGTGCTTCAAGATTTCTAGATTTCCGCAAGCGTACTGCATGCATAGTCGCAGACTGTTCCTATGTTCCGGGTGCACTTACGCAACACAATTCCAGATCATGCAAATTAGGCTCACACAATGCTTGTATTTACCATCGCCAGGACGTTGACGCATGAAAGGCGCGTGCAGCGCAACTGACGACCCCAAATGTGACCAAAATCCGACCAAATTAATCAGCAGTTGCTTCTGACTGGAGTGTTTGGTTGTCCTGTGCATGTGGCACCTCAGCTCTCCAAATGTGCCCGAGTTGCCGCTCGCAAGCCACTTGACCAGCATTCACTGAGCAGCCCGGCTGTAGTGTGTTCAATGTGTGTTCATGCTGTGGCAGCATATTGAAGGGCTGCCAGAGTCGTAATTGCCGACCCAGTACTGGTCTCAAACCAATTACCAGGGTGTTTTGCATGATTTTAGCGTGCACAATGCAGCAGGCAGCCAGTTAGGCAGCCTGCATGGCAGGCAGCTACGACCCAGATCCACAGCTGCTGTGAACCCAGGGGGGAGCCTGGGCTGGTGCTGCTGCGGCCACGCACGACCTGCCGTGCTTTCTTCCCCGTACCACTTCCCTTGCCACCCACAACTGCATTTACAAGGGCCAGCGCCGGATTAAGTCGTCGCCAGCTCAACTACATATGTTCTCAACCAGTTGCTCACAGGGTTGCGAATTGCGAATGAGGCCAACGTCATTATACCAGTCAAATCCTGAGGGGGCCTCCCAAAACCCATGCACCATCGCTGCATGCAGCACACACAACGCTTGGATATGGCTCGACGAAACCAATACGTGTGTCAACAGTGAATGGCGGTGCTGCGCACCATGGCAAGGTGGCCCCCATGCAGGTATACATATACGTTGCCACGATGCACTATGCAATGCGCTCGCGGCACGCACTACGACCCTCGCTCTCATGGCCCACATACAACACATCGCTCATGCATATCCCTCTAGCCCCCCAAAAAGGCCAAAATCACTAGCAACTTAAGGGTTAAGCATTTTAGGCAGTACGGGTGGGTGCCACGAATGACATGGCCACGTCCTTCAGGAGCTTTGAGTATGTGGGGGCCTTCTCCGCTGTGCACTGTGCGGTGATGGTGAACAGGCGGTTGTACCTGCGGGAATACCAACACGGCATGCAGCAGCAGCATGAGACTGACGGCAGAAGTTATGAACCAAACTTGCTGAAATGCGTTGGCATCCAGGCGTGCAGGCCGTCGATAAATATGCAACCGCACAGCGCAGATGCTAATGCGATGGATGCGCTTGCACGGAGTCACTAGGCAAGTTCTGCTCGCGGCCAAGCCACAGTCATGGCGTGTGTCCGCGCACTGCCATGCGCGATCCGTGCACAGCATTAATCATCGATTCACAGGTGCATGCGCTGCCATGCCCCCCTACCCCCACCCCACAATGTAAGGTAGTGGTTGGGCATCCTGTGTTGTTCAGCCAGCTAGATTTAGATTTTTTTTGCATTAGGAGCTTTCTAGCCAAGGCCAAGACTCCCCTCAGATGAGGACAGATGCGCAAACGTGAGTCGGGGCCGCGCACGACAAGCGTAAAGCAAGTCGAGCTCGGAAAGTCAAACACTGAGTTGAAAGTTCAACTAGTGATCAACACCCGCAAACATGGTGTAAACCTTTGGTGACACGATTGTAGTGAATGTGCAGATGCACACAGCCAGCTATGCCGCCGGCACCTACATGCGGTTGGGCGCCAGCGTGACGAGTGACACCAGGTAGCGCTGCGGCTCCGGGGGGGCCTCGATTGTGTACTCCACCACATACGAGTCGTTGGTCTCACGGGCGTCAATCAACTTGGCGATCTGTTGAGGCGATACGCGGGAGAGCAGTAGGACCAGAGTGAGTTGCAGCAGCATGTGCATGTAAGCATTTATGGATTCATGGTGCATGCAGGGCGGTGCGGCCATGGCGCTGACACCGGGGTGGCTGCTTTGCGCATGTGCAGGGACAGTGGCACCATCGCCATCCACCCCTGCTGATGGCCGGGCGGGGATCACTCCCCGTGGACACGGCGCAGACACTTTTGGTGTGAGCCTGCAGGCCCATCACGAGCGCCAGTGCAGGCTGCACCGGGCTGGGGTGAAGGGGTGAAGGGGTGTCCCCCCGTGTGTGGGCGCGGCGAATTATATGATTGGCGTTGCGTGCATACAGCTGCTGCATGATGCACGGGCGCTGTAGCTTTCAGCCGCACCTGGAGCTTCTCACGCTTGCGCACCCACTCGGGCGCACGCAGCAGGTACGAGCGGTCCTGGCTCGCCACCAGCGTGTTGGCAAACGCATATGCGTTGCCGAAGCTGCCCAGTTTGGTAAACTCCACGGAGGTGTTGGTGATGACGAGCGTCACGTTCACATCGCGTGGGTTGTCCGACTCTGGGAACCAGGCCAGGGTCCGACGCTCGCCTGCAAGCGCGCAAGCCAACCACCGGCGAAGCAAACCCTTCAACAGAACAGATGCATACCAAGGCCAACCGGCTGGTTAAGCATGATAATAAAAAGGACCGGAGCCACAAGCACAGGCGAAACACTCGATGCCGTGTGTGAACGAATCGTGACCCTAGGCTGCGGTTCGGTGTGTGTGGTGCGCAGAACACGTTGAGAGAGAGAGAGCTCGAGGGCACTGGAGGGACATTGTATGCCTTGCGACGCTGGCATACCTGAGGAGCCAGTGAAGCTGTTGTTGCCTGGAATGGCGCCCTCGATAGTTGTCCAGCCCGCGGGAACAGATATTTTGAAGCCCTCGTCGACATCAGTGTACGTAGAGAATGAACCCACTGCAGTAGAAGGAAGAAAAAAGGCGCTGCCTGAGAATTGCAATAGCCTGGCAGTGAATACGACCAACTGGCTTCACTGCAGCGACCCTTGATGATGTCTGTTCAGGTGTTCGGCAACCCCGAAGAGGCCGCTGCCAAAACAGTGCAAAACTCACCGTCAGCCTGTGCCGGCAAAGAATAGCCAGCAAGCATGGGCAACGCCAGCAGGGTTGAGACCGCTGCACGCCTACGGTGACAAGACCGGCGGTGCCAAGACCGGTCAGCGCAGCGGTGACCGCTCAAGTGATACAACGCGCGTCGTCCATACAAAAACGAGCCGTATACCACAACCTTCTGGGGCACTTGCAGGGTTCAATCAGGTGGACGCAGTGAAAGCGAACTCGCAAAGCCCAAACCTGCTCATGGCCACTCCTTGGTCGCTGTCTGCAGTGCCAGCCTGTGCGCCCTGTGCCGCCGCGCGAACCGGCCTGCTGCTGCTGCCACTGCTGCGTAGATGCGCAAGGCCATAGCCACGTGCACCACTCCTTACGCTGACACGGCGTGTGGACAGGGTCTGCATCGTAGCGTAACTTCCAACAGCACGTTCAAGGCTGACGGCTTACAGTTCGGTGTAAGAAAACAATACTGACTTACAAAATACAGTGCAGGATATGCTACAACTGTTACCTGCTTCCCATAATATATATGCATGTGGCGCAATCCCGGTGCATGCAGTGGGCAGAATGCCAATGCTCCATCAGTGCACAGTGCACCATGGATGTGCGCCCGAAATGGATGACCCCTTAGATGACTACCGTATCATGGGAGGTTTGCATCCCATACTGCATTGCTTTATATCAAGGCTCAGGCACCTCCATGCACTGTTGTAAAGCGGTCACCACGGGCACGAAGATTTGAATGATATCACTTGAAATGCAGCATGAAACGTGAAAACGACACACCCACGTGCAGCGTTCGCACGAGACGGGGCATGGGCACACGGGCCGATACATGCACATGCTGGCCAGAGCATACACACGGCGTGCAAGGTCAGGTGACGCACAAATGACGCGAGGAGGTACAAAGCCCTCGGTGCTGCTATTCGGCGAGATGCCTTCCGCTGTTGACCTTAGCCTGAAGGCCACTTGCAGCGATCCTCTTCGGCACTGCCTTGCGAGTTGATTGCGTGCAGCGACATGGGAGACACAGACTGACATCCGTGATGTTTGTGCCATGCATCTCGGCATGCAGCACCCCAACAAATGCATGGGGCGGGTAAGCGAACGTGTTGCAGACATGCAGTTTTGTACACGTGGGACCCACTACGCTCCGTTCATGATGAGCTGCCAGAGCGGGTTGCAACAGACAAAAATGAATCCGTATAGCTCTGCTTTTGCAGCAGGGCAATGCTTGCTGCAGCACCATTGCCGTTTATGAGATGCGAAAACTAACTGGACAATGCCCCGATGCTGTCACCGCGCCCGGAACCATATGCCTAAGCCATGCATGCTGCCATGCTGATGCTCTGATTTCTCCCTCCTGCCTCCTGGCCCCCATCCTGAGGTAGCATGGCTCTGCAAATCACCCGTACTTTGGCTTAGTCATCCTGCTGCATGTGCTGCCGGTACTTCCTCCACATGGGTCCCAAATGCTCCAGCTGGGCAATGCACGCTGGGTTGAAGCCGCCCACAAACTGGTGCACGCGGAAGGCAAACGTGATGCCACCGTCAAGCAGCTTCACCAGCGCAGCGCGCCGCCGAGCCACGTCAGCGCTGGCGGCGCGCAGGCGGCCCTGCGCTGCAGCTGCAGCCGCCGCTGCAGCAGCAGCAGCAGTCCTAGCAGCCCTGGCAACGTCAGCACCCTCTGCATGCGTGCCAACTTCATCATGCGCTGCATCACCATTGCCGTAGCTGCCGGACGTAGGTGTGGTTGTGAGCTGCTCAGTCGGCTGTGACGCCAATGCAGATGCTGGCGGCCCGCTGCTACTGGAGCTGTCAGACTCTGCACACTCCTGCGCACACACGTTGGCGGCCTCTGCCGCTGCCACTGAGGCCTCAGCCGCTGACCTCTCGGCGTCAGCAGCGTTAGCGGCTGCATCCGCTCTCGCTTGCAGGGCGTTGGCCAGCAGCGGCTCCTGCGCTGTGGCCTCGCTGGAGGTGCGCTGCAGGTGGCATGACAGCAGGTGCAGCGCCGCTTGCTGCATGCCAGGCATCAAGGTGGCGTCCCAGGGTACGGCATGCTGCCTCAGCCTGCAAGAGGAGTTTGCAAGGCGGCACAGCGCGGAACAGCCACGTCAGAAACATAAAAAGCAGGATATTATGTGTTCAACAAGCGGAGAGGACATGGCTGAGGTACGCTGGGGCCACAAGCCGGCATACGGTACATAGTGATCAACCGGCATGCTTGGATGATCTGCCTGCTGCATGTGATGGAGCATGTCATGAGGGCTCCAGCATACTGTTCGCACGGTCACCGCACAGCTGGAGCCCACAGCAGTAGCCCAACCTTGTGCTGTGCAGCAGTTGCCTCAGGCTCACCTCGCATCGTGTTTCTCCTGGTCCCGGCACCACGCCTCTGCCTGGCGCACCAGTCCCTCACAGCACGACACGATGCGCCCCAGGTCCACCGCAGCGCGGGCGGCCGCTGCTGCACCTCCGGACGCCGCAGGGCCCGCCACAGGCCGCACACGCGTGACCGCGGCCTCACCGCCAGCTGCGTGCGCACTACCGGCCCCGGCAGCAGCTTTGACTGCAGCGCCTGCAGGTGCAGCAGCTGGCACCGCCATGGCTGCAGTGCTTGTGAGGCTCATGAGTGGTGACATGACCATGCCCTTCACCGGTGATCGCAGCACGGCTGGGCAGGACGGTAGTCGCGGCAGCGCTTGCAGTGGTGATGGAACAGCTCCTTCAGGGGCTGGTCCAGCAGCAGCGTGAGGGTCTTGAGGTTCCACCGCCTTGGCCGCTGGCTGCGTGCTGCTGGCTGTAGCACTGGGCGCACTAGCAGCAGAAGCAGAAGCAGTGGCGCCGGCGGCAGGGGCGGCAGGGGTGGCAGCAGCGGTGCTGCAGGCTGGCCATGAGGCGGCTGTGTGCGTGATGGACAGCAGCTTCTGGCGCATGGCCACAGACCACCTGCGTGTTTGTGCATGCAGTGAGGGTGTCGGTCGCACGCGTTGTACGGTTCATCATCCAGGACCACACTGCAAAGGTGCACGTTGCTGCACTGCCGTGGGGGCATTACCCTGCCACAAGCTTGCAGGCTTGCAGAGCAGATAACAAGAACAAATTGCAGCGCACTCAAGACGAACACTGCCCCCGCAAAGCACAACCCTCTCAAGGCTCGGCACAGCACAGTCGCCCAGCACACTTCATTAATGTCGGTCACATGCTCCACCAACCCACACCAGCAGCAGTAAAATCCCACAGGGGCCAAAAACCAGGAACCACATACAACATGATCACCCATGCGTGACCACTTCTGTGCATGCGTCTGACCTGAGCGTGTCACAGCGCGCTTCGGGCCACACCAGGCTGCTGCCCGACAGCTGCGTGGCCGCCCGCACGACCGCGCTCTCGTCCACCAGCACGCTCAGCGCCGCATCCAGCTCCGAGACCAGTGCCGCCACCTCCTCCACGCCGCTCGGCGCACACTCGGAGATGCGTTCAGCCCAGCGCTGCAGCAGCGGCAGGTAGCGGCGCGCCTGCTCCTGCACCTGACGCTGGTAGGCGGACCTGCAGGGCGGAGCAGGAGCATGCGCGCACGTGCGTGTTGGAGGTATTCACTTCCAGGGTCGTGCTGTGTGCTTCCATGGGGCCGCGCAGTGTACATGTGTGTGTGGCAATTGGCAAACATATGCACAGCAGGTTGCTTCTGTGCGTTTGTGTGTCAGCCTACTGCTGCAAGCGTTTGGTCTGTGCGGTTCTGGTGTGCGCCTGCATGAACAGGAACAGTTTGGCTGGTTGAACCCTGACACGCAGGTCCAGAGCAAGGATCGCACGCATAGTGACGCATTCCAAACTTACAACTGAGACACACCCGCGGTGTTTGGTGCCAAGTGCAAACCACAAGCCTGAACGGCGCTTCACGTGTCACACTGGCATTTGCACGTTATACTTGCCTGGCATTGATTTCGTCCACAAGTGCGCTACCGCTGCCCAGGCGCCGCCTGTCATACCTGCATGTACAGGCAAACACATACATGCACATGGTTGAGGCCGTGCAGCGTAGGCGTGCAAGCCATGCATGACGCCCAGAGCATGCACCACCACCGGCGAATTCCATCCATCGCGACGGTCAACGCGGTCAACGGTCAACTGTCGACGACGAGTGAACCAACGATTTATGCAAGGGCCCAACCTTGTAAACAGTGAGGCCAATGCAAGGTCCTTGCAAGGTCCGCGCATATACCAATGTACGTGATGCAAGAGCCTTGCGACCATGCATGCATGCATCAGTGCATGTGTGGTGTACCGCACCTGCTGCCGGCAGTGCCAGCCGCGCCTGCACGCCCGCCCCCTCCGGGGGGTCCCAGCAGGGTCCTCCGCAGCTCCTGATGCAGCGCGATCACAGCAGGGTACCTCCGCACGCACGCGCTGCTGCCACTGTGCCCCCCTGGCCCACCTGCGTTGCCGCTGCCACCATCAGCGGAGCTACTGGGTGCATCGGCACATGACGAGCCCGCTTCATCCGCTTTTCCTGTTGTCGAGGGAATAATGTCTGTCTTCGCCTTCAAGCCGAACGGGGGCTTGATCAATCTTGGCGGCGGTGGCGGTGGTGGTGCTGGTGGCGGCGGCGGCGGCGGCACTGGCGCTCTGCCCAGAGGCACCAGCGGCGGCCCAGGAGGACTGCTTGCCACCTTAGTGGATCGATCAGGCAGGATGAGCCGAATGCTGCACTCGACAGCGTCACCATCATCACCATCGATCTGCTGCGTGCCAGCAGCATCACTGCCGGCGGTATCCGTTTGCTGGCAGACAATGTGCCGGTACAGTGCGCTTGCTGCTGCCACGCTGCGCACAGGGCTGGCATAGGGGCTCACCACGCCTGGTGCATCGGCAGCTGCATCGCCACCGTCAGCAGCTGCACCTGCAGTGGCAGCGGCATAGCCGTCGCTGCTCGCATTGCTAGCACCGGATGACAGCTTGCGCCGAACGGGCGACAGCGCACACACCGCAGATGCAGCAGCGGCGTGCGGTGTTGGAAGCCCCACAGACGCGGATGGATCTGCCGCTTCCAGCGTGCTGTGCGCCAGCGCCTGCAGTGCATCGCTCAGCAGGCCATGCGGCGAGGAGCCCATGTCACGCAGCTGGTGAAGCAGCTCCACGGACGCACCGTTTTCCGCTTGCAACAGTGCATCCGCATGCGCGGCTGCCGCTACTGTCGCCGTCGGTTGCGTGGTGCTGCTCTCCCCAGGAGACGCTGGCGCTGCGGCGGCGGCGTGTGTGAGCGGGCTGCACTGCGGCTGGCGTGCCAGCACGCTGGCCACAGAGGGAGACAGGGATGATGGCACAGACCCAGCACACGATACAAAGTCGGCATCTGCCGCCTCATCCTCCGTGCCGCCAGCAGCACCACCACCACCACCACTGTGCTTATGGGCCTCCACATGGCTGCAGCTGAGGCTGTGGTGGCTGGGGTTGACCCCGCATGCCTCGTTGTCGCCCTGCTCCGCAAGGAACAGCAGCAGGGAGGGTGCGGAGGGGAGTGCCTCTGATGCCTGCGATGCCTCAGACGCAGGCGATGAGGTGTAGCCCGATGCCAACGCTGTGGGCACTGCTGCAGCGCATGCAGAACCAGATGGCCCTCCTGCTGCTGGCGCAGCTGGCTCAGGCGCGGTAGTCGCTTCCGGAGCCGTCAAGGGGTGCTGCTGCGCGGCTTGCTGCAGCCAGTCGTCCAACTGAGCGCTCCTGAGGGAGTAGAGCGACGCCTGCCACCGCCCACGCACAGCAGGCGCGTGCAAGGCCTGGGCCCGTAGCTTCCTGTCCTGCACCACCATATCCATGGGCGGTGCAGTCCCTACAAGTGCTGTTGCCCGCTGCTGCTCATACATCCCATCAGACGCCACCGACACTTCCCCGCCCGTGGGCAGCGCAGCAGCAGCGGTTGGCGCTTCCCACTGCAGCGTCGCAAGCGGCACTGCTGGATGCGCCCCGATGATGTTGAAGGCGTCAGAGGCGAACGGGGAGGGCGGAGGCAGGCCTGCAAGCCGCGGCGCTGGTCTGCCTGCCCATGGCACGCTGAGGGCGCTGGTGCCACCGCCGCCATGGTGGTTTCCGGATAGAAGCAGGCCGGTGGGAGACGAGCCAAACAGGTCCGCACTAGCAGTGACAACGTTGCTATGTGATGTGGCTCCGCCGGTCCCTCCAAAGCAGTGCTGCAGCACGGCCCACATATCACGAACAACGCTCGGCGGCATCGCAATGCCGGCAGCACCCATGGCTTGATCGGCTGCGCCTGCTGTGGCAGCGGAGGTGGTTGCTGAGAGCGCTGCATTGTTGGGATGAGGGAGGGTGCGTTGGTGGAGTGGGCCGCGGGCGGTGTGCTGTGAAGCGCCGGCTGATGTGGCACGTGCTACAGCCAGGGTGGTGTTGACGCGCGCCAGAACCTCAGACATGATCGTCTGCACAAGGACGACATCAACAATCCAAGCCAGGCTCAGGCTCTGCACAACAAGTAGGGTCCAAACTGGCACTAGGATCTACTGGCACAGAGCATGACCCCTGCAGCTGTCACCCAGTGGCTGGGAGCGGGTGGACTTGGTTCGCGGTACGCCAGTCACAACCCATGTATGCTTGGCTTGCCAATCACAAGCGCACTGTAAGATTACGAATACAAGTATAGAACCAGGCGCGTGCATCCAGCGTGCATCAATGCATGCAAATGGAGTTGGTCTTCGCAGGTACACCCACGATCCCGTTGTCAGCTGAGGTGCAAGGCGTACCCAGTGGTTACCTGCTGCACCGCGGCCGCGTCTGCGGGCCGCAGCGCGCTGCGCGTGAGCAGCTGCTCCAGGGCGCTCAGCTCACACAGCGTGTACTGCGTCAGCCCGGCGCGCACCGCCTGCACCACCGCTGAGTCACCGCCTTCATCCTGCATGCCACCGCAACCACCTCCGGCCTGGCTGCAGCTGCCATCAGCGCCGGTCATCTGCACATGCATGCAGAACAGCACGCTATCCACAGAGGCAGAAAACTCGAGCACAATGTGAATGTGCCACTCATATCAGGCCGTTTTTATCGCAGCCTTCCACTGACCCATTTGAGATAAACAAGCGAGGGCCAATTCATTCTATCGCTGGCCTGCACACCGCACCCAGCCGGCAAGAACCAAACGCTGACCTTGGGTCATACTGCTGAATGTCAAAATCCATACTGTAAGTCATGATGCAAACAGCGGGTGTGCGCATGCTTCACACAACAGGCAAAAACAGTGTCAGCGTCACACACTACCTGCAGGTTAACGTGCGTTAGGTCCACCTCAGCTTCAGGTGCAGCGGGTTCCGCCGCTGCCGGCTCAGTGGTAGCCGCCGCCGCCACGGTGAGGTCGCAGACGAGGCGCCCTAGCAGAGCGTCCAGATCGCGATCCGCTGCTGACTCCTCAACCGCCATGCGCTCGCCCACGCCGCTGTGGCTGAGCCGCGCCGTCACCATACCGCCATCAAGGCTAACGCGTTGACCTGCCACCACTCGGGCTTGAGCACACGCTGGTGGCGCCGGTGATGCGTGCGCCGCTGGGGCGGCTGGGTGCGCCGCGTCATGAGGCAGTTGATGGGTCACATCTGCGGTGGTGGGCTCGGGTGCGCCGCCAGCTGCCCCTGTCGGCAGCTGTAGCAAGCCGTACATGCTGGATAGCACAGCGTCTGCGCTGGGGCGGGGATCGCCACCCAGCCCTCTACCCTGAAACGGCAGCACAGCCTGCTGGCGCTGCTGCTGCTGTGCCAGGTCCGGTGGCATCCTTGGCCTGCTCGCATTGCGGCGGTCCTCAAAGCTCACCCGGCGCGCGTCTGCATCGGTGTGTGTTGTGGTGGCAGCGGACTCCATTAGGTCACGTAGCCCGCCGTGCCACCCGGCCGGCGCCTGCTGGGGCTCAGACCGCACACGCCTGGCGCCTTGCGCTGCCTCCTGCTGCTGCTGCTGCTGCTGCACGCATTGCTGCTGCTGCTGCTGCTGTGCTGCTGCTGCTGACGGGCCCAACAGCCCCTGGAATTCCGCCATGCGCTCCCTCAGCGACCACGCGCCTGCAGGCGGGCAAGCAGGTACCTCATGCGCTGCCGGGCCAGCAGGCGCTGCCGCAACCACTGCGGGTGGCGGCAGCACCCCGGGCAAGCCATGCACGCCCCCCCGGTACGGCCTGGTCGGCGTCTCCGGCGCAGGACGATACATGCGCTTCAACATGAGGGGCGTCGACACCGCCGCATAGTACCAGCTGTCGCCGTTGCAGTCAGGGTCGCTCAGCGGGCTCAGCAGGCCCAGGCTGTCGTATGGCGGCGGCGGCGGCCAGTCATCCCGCCCCATGGGCTCCAGCTGATTGAACTGGTTGCACTGCTGATGGTACTGCCTGCGATGTACTGGTTGTCCCATACAGCCGTGGGAGCCCCATGCGCCGTCGCCGTCACAGCTGTCGTGGCCAGCTGGAGCATTGTCGCTGTCAGAAGAGCGGTCGCTAATGTCATTGCCACCCTTGCAGTCACCGCGGCCATCGTACAAAGGGCCGCACCGCTGCGTGTTGTCTCCAAAGCCGAGGTCCAGTCGGCGCTGCGCGCGCAATTTGCCCATTGCAGCGCTGCCATTGGCAGCAGCCAAAGTGGCGGATGAGGGGCCTGCGGGGAGCGCGTGAGGCGGCGCAAAGGGCGCGCTGCCAGCGTTGGCACCGCCGCCGAACAGCCGTGCTGCCAGGGCACAATCGTTTCGTGCCGCTGCCTCGTCCGCAGCCGCCGCACCTGTGCCAGCTGGCATCATCGCTACCGCTGTAGCTGCATCAACAAAAGGATCAGTGTCCTCATAGACGCTCTGGTACACGCTGTCACCCGCCTGCTCACCAGCGTAGCCATCGGCTGTGTAGACAGCGCATTCAGGTGGCTGCACGGTGCAGTCGACGGCGTCCTGCGCATGGGGATCGTAGGAACCGGCGTAGTTCTCCGGCATCTCAAATGCCTCATGCAGTGGAAGCAATGGTGGGGCGGCGCCCATGCCATGCTCAGCAAAGCTGACGCGCTTCCTGTTGCCATGCAGAGGGTGTGGCAGCGCAATGTCGCTGTGCTGCTGTACCTGCTGCCGCGGTTGCTGCGCTGCACTGTCCCCGCCATCTTCCTGCTGCTGGCGCTGCTTGCTGAGACGCGCTGCCATAGCAGCCCTGACACGTGCACCGATGCCAGCCAGGCCGGCTGGGCTAGTCGGCGCCTGCATCTGCTGCTGGTACTGCTCAGCGCCCGCAGAAGCATGAGCCTCATCGCGAGCGCCATCTCGCGATGGAGAGTGAAGGCATTCCCACACCCTGTCCACAGCCCCAGGAACGACGGAGCCCTCAGCAAAGCCGCCTCCGCTGCCACCTTCAAGCGCACCGCGCGTGTGTTCCCCCTTGACATGCATGCCCGCGAGCCGCTGCATCGCAAAGGGCGATGCCATCCCCACGCACTTGAGCAGGCAGCCATCCCCGACAAACATGTCGTCTGTGCTGTGGCGAGCAGGAGAGGCCGGCACAGCATCATCCTGATCATCAAGGCCATCAGCATCAGGGCTCGTGCCTGCCGCTTGGCTGCCACCCCATGCATGCTGCTCCTCAGACATGCAGTACGGGTCATCCCCCCCCTGCGCGTGCGGCCACCGTTGAGGTGAGGGCGATGGGGACCGCATGCGGACATCATCGTCGTCATTATCGTCGCCAGCAGGGGATGCTGTTGCGTACAATGGGTTTGCTGCAGCCGTATGAAAGGAGGGCCGGTGCTGCTGATGCTGGTTAGAGTCCTGCTGGGAGGCGCACGTGCTCGGCGCACCACCCACGGAGGGGCGCAAGGGGAGCGTAGCGAGTGCGTGCGTGTCCACCAAGTCAGGAAAGCTGAAGAGGCTCCTGGCTGGCAGCGTGCGGCCAGCGAGAAAGAATGTCGTGCCACTGCTGCTACCGCTGAGCATCCGGCTCTGACGCTGCTGCTGCTGCTGCTGCTGCTGGGACGGTTGGGGCTGGGGCGGCGCCGGCCCATCATCGCCCACAGCTGCCTCTGATGCCATCACATCAGGCTCATCATAGTAGTCAAAGCTGTCATAGGTAGCAGGTATGGCGGCAGCAGCAGCAAACGGGCTGGAGAGCTTCCCGTTATTCATGCTCGTTCCATTTGGGTCCATGCAGCTGGCCTCCCCATCACGAGCAGAAGCTGCAGCTGCAATCTTGGTGTGGTCATGATATGTGTGGTAGGTGATGGCTGCTGATGAAGCAGCGGTATCGGTGTTGCCGGTGGTCGTGTCGGTGGACATCCCACATGACTCTGCGGCAAGCAGGAGACCCACACGTGGCCGTTGGTCGGGCTGGTGGCGGGCCTGAGATGCCCTCATAAGCACGCTGCCACCCTCCCCATCACCATGCTGCGGGGGCAGTGTATGCTGCCACTGCTGCACCTGTGCATCATCATCATCATCATCGGCATCCACATGACCTGGCCGCGGCATGGCGTCAGCGCTGCTGCTGGTGTTGCCGTTGCCATCAGCGGCGGGCGGAAGCCTGTTGTCCACGCCCTCGTCACCGGCGCCGCTACTGCTGCTGTCACGGTAGCCGCTGCTGCTGCTGCTGCTGCTGCTGCTGTTTTTCCCATTACCCACAACCCTGCCTACATCCCTCTGGTACGCCAATGGTGGCACCCTACGCAGCTCAGCTGCTCCTACCTGGCCGCACGCTTGCCTGCTGTGACCCGCATTGCGACTGCTGGTGCCGCTGTCACGCCGGCCGATCTGGCCGCTGATCCTGCTTAATGCGCTCAAGCCGCTGATGGTCTTGCTGAGCGCATGCGCGCCATGCGGGCCATTATGCAGAGCGACTGCAGCGCCACCTGCCGCAGCACCACCGCCCTCACCACAGCCGCTGGCAGCTGTGCGGCTCGATTGCAGCCCCAGCAGTGCGACTGCCACCTCCAGCAAATCGTCCAGGTCATCATTGCGCCCTGCCTCCTGCCCAGCAGCACAAGCAATGCTGTGCGCGCTGGTCCTGTCGAGCGTGCCTGACAGCCCAGCAACGCTGCCATGGCTCAGGTGACCCAGATCGGCATCGCTCATCCTGCTGCTTGGGAGGCACAATACGTCGCTGGATTCACGCAAGTGCTGCAGCTGCTGCTGCTCGCACTGCCACCGCTGGCGGGCGGCAGGATCGCGCTGCAGGGGAGATCCCTGTGCGGCCATTGCCTGCACGGGGCCATGCAGATGCTCATGGTGACCCCCATGCAAAATTGGATGCAGGGCATTGTAAGCACCACGAGAGCCAGCTTGGTCAGCGCATGCGAAGTAAGCGGTGTCTTGGGTCGCAGCAGGAGAGAGCGCATTCGCAAGGCTGGGCGAGGGCCACTGCTGCAGCGGGTCAACGGGCACCTCGTCGTCGGAATCGTCCTGAGCGCGATAGTACAGGCCGTTGGCATCGTTGGGATGCTCAGCGCCATAGCTGCCAGGTTGCGGTACGCTTGGGGTGCGGTTGTCACTGGACGCAGCAGCAGGGGACTGCTGTCGTGGTTGCGGCGCTGGACGCTGGCTGCGTTGGTGCGTCAGCAGCGGTGCCTTTGCACTTGGTGGTGGTTCGCCATGGGTGAGGAGCTGAGCTCGGGCGTAGCTGTTGTGAGCAGTGAGCTGTGCATAGCGTCTTGGGTTCTGTGTGGTCGAAGCGCTGGCCAGTGTTGCGTGTGGGTCAACATTGTCGTCATGAGCAGGCGCCTGGGGTACAAAGGACGCGGCAGGGCAGGGGTGCCGTGATACTGAGTCACCCGCGCAATCCTGTGCATACTGTAAGTCTGAGCTTGCCACATGCGCAGAATGCTGTTGGTGCTGGTGCTGGTGTTGACCCGCGGCTGGTCTGACAGGAAGGCTGCCAAGCGGCGCGACATGGCCGCGGTGCACTTGCGCAGCAGCAGAGCTGCTTGTACTGCTGCCTATGCTTGGCTCCACAGCTGCCAGGGAGGGCTGAAAGAACGGCAAGATTGGTCCTGAATACACAGAGCGAGCGTTGTGGTCAGTAGATGTCGGGTCATCTCAAATTGAGTCACCCAACGGGGCACCAGGCAGGTGGCAGCCACTCAGGTCAGGACTCAAACAACGCGGCAACTCACTGGCGTGCGTTTTTTTCTTTTTCTTCTTGCGCCGAAACAGACAGAACGAGACTGCGTTCGGACCAGACAGCAGTGACTCCGAGTTCAAACTGTCTGGCGAGGCGCCATCTCTTGGGTGTGGAACCAGTGCGGACGCGGAAGTCCCGCCTCGGGTGTTCAAGGTGGTCATGATCAATATTATGTGGCGTCGCTATTCAGGAGCGCTGGCACCATCAGGTAGCTCACACCGCCGCTTCAAGAATGGCACATTAAAGTAGAGGAGGGATCCTCCAGCCAGGGTTGCACCAGAGTGCTTTACACTACTGTAAAGCAAGTAAGTTGAAAATCCTGTCCCTGCAGATAAACTGTTGCGAAGACCATTGACAGGGCTGCAAATGTGAGCGCATGTACACAGCATTGCGTCATGCGGTCGTCGCCCTTGCATGCATCGCGGGCCCTTTGGACAGGCATGCAGTTGACCTCGGCTGACCTTTTGCGCTGAAGTCGAAGTCAGCTGCAAGCCAGCACTGGTGCTGAAAATGCCGTTGTCTGCCGGAGCACTGACATGCCATACATACCGCTATACGTACCTGCAGTGCTTGTGGCTGCACGCACATCAAAACCAAGGCACCCCAACAACCCTGCCTGGCGCGCACAATTAGACGGAACCTGCTCTGCCACCCTCACCACAGTCCGGCTTCCTGTTACTTCACTTCCAGCTGACACGAGGGGCCCTGTTCACAGGTGCATCAAGTTGCACGTGCGATGCTGCGCGCAGCGTTCCCAGCAGGTCGAAACGGCCACAGCAGCAGCAGCAGCTTGATTGGCGTGTTCAGCGCACGCCCAGGCCTCATGCGGGCAGTACTTCTAAGCTGCCTGCTGGGCTCAGCAGTGATGGCGATAATTGCTCTTCTGGACCTCCGCTCCTCTGGCGGCAGCAGCAGCAGCGGCAGCAGTGGCTACCGCGGGGTCCTGAGGCTGGACGGCAGCGCTGCAGAGATGCTGCGTCGTGTGGACCAGTGCAAGGACCTCGCCTTTGCGCAGGACCCTCAGCTGCTGTTTCTGAAGCACCTCGTTGGTGCTGCACCCAATTCATCAGAGCCTAATTCGCCTCCTGGGAGTGTTGGGGATGCTACCGAGGGGCGCAGCAGCAGCAGCGATGCTTTGCTGGCATTGTCGCCGGCCGCAGCAGTACCAGCCGCAGCCAAGCAGCAGCATTCCCACCAGGCCGCCACGGTGGTGCCCTCCACCAACCCCGATTACGCCAGACTATTCACGGACCCTGTACGCATTGAAGCGCTGGGGCCGCAGCTGGAGGCCAAGGCACGTAACCACAACGTGTTGTGAATTTGGAGTGCTTTGCGGCGCGACCCAGTATTGCACCGCATGTGTTGCGTGTCACGGCATGGCGTGACACTCACACGCACATGGTGGTCGGGCCTGATGGTCGCCCATGCATGCGTGCGCAGCGGCACAGCATGCATGCATGCTTGCACGTGATTCAGGGTCTGCATGCATGCGCGCATTGCAGCAGCCCCATTCGCAATGGAGCGTGATGGATGCTGCGTCCTTATGCCTGAGTGGTTCAAGGAGTCGCATGCATGTATGCTCGGAGCATTTGGGTATCATTTTTCATCCGGGTAGCAATTTGCCTGGTTGCTGAGTGTGCGTGGTTTGCCTCATCGCATGATCGATGAATTCATTTGCTGGTTGACCTTACAGCTGGTGTTTGACATATGGCAAGGATGGGGCTGACGCCGCGTGCCTACCCCCTGCATCTGCACCTGCCTGCCGCAGGTGCGCCAGCAGGTGTTTTGTGACGAGGTGTACCCGCTGAACGACCCTTCTGTGGCGGCCGTGTCTGTGGAGGCGCTGGGTGGCGTCATGTACGTCTACGAACAAGAAGACCTGGTGGGTGGGTGGTGGGTGGTGGGGAAGATGGCCAGTGAGCTTGCATGGATTTCGTGTGCGGGCGATGCGTTGGTGAACAGACAATGCTGGTGCACTGATGCGTTTGCGCTTGCTGTCTGTGGCGACTGCATTCACGCCCGCTTCATTGCAGTTCTGATGGTTGGCCGCCCGCCCGCCTGCACGTGACGCTGCACTGACCGTGCGTGAGGCCCATCTCATGCAGGTGTCAAAATCAATCGTGGATGCTGGCACGTGGGAGGGCGATTGCCTGCGTGAGATTCTGTGGGCTATGGAGCAACCCCTGCCAGGATGCCTAGCGGCAAAGCATGCCATGCACCAGGCGTCGCCGCCTGCCACTAAGGACACCGCCAAGCCCTCCACAGCCGCATCAAGGTCCTCAGCATCGGCATCGGCATCATCATCCATCTCAGCGACTTTGCCGGACGCAGCGGGTGAGGCGGCGGTGGCGGCGGGAAGCCGTAAGGCGCTGTTGACTCGAACGCAACCCCGCCATGGGGCTTCAGCCCGCGCTCTGCCAGAGGCAAAGCATCAGCAGCAGGCCACGCAGCGGCGTGTGGCCATCAGCAGCGATGCTGCGGCCCACACGCTGCTGACACAGCAGCTGCGCCCGTGCAGGATCAACGCAACAGGTGCAAGCAGCGGCAGTAAACCAGCGGGCCCGGCTGAGGGTTCGGCAGCGGGGGGCAAGGCTGCGGAGGACAGGGGCGTGGGCCTGTTTGACGCTAGCGCTGCAGCGTCAAACGCGACGGCCACTGGCCTGGACGCGAGCGACGAGTGGCGGAGTGCAGGAAGCAGCCCGCTGTTTGTTGACGTGGGAGCGGTGCGTGGGGACTATGGGGACAATACGCTGCCTTGACTGGCATTATAATTGTGTATGCACGGGTTGATGCAAGATTGATGTGGCTGGCATACCGTGTGGCTGGTCCTGGGCGTGCGTGGCACTGTAGGTGCAACTGTAGCAGTGTAGCCTACAGTGCAAGTCGTGGTGGCCTTTCATGGCCGAGCGAGCGCAGTCAGCCCCTGCCAGCCACATGACGATGCGTAATTCCAACAAGGGCCGAGCGCGAGAGCAATGTGTGCCCGAATGCAACTGCAACGCGCATGGGAGTGCATCCACTTGGGCCCTTGACACTCAGAAAGCAAGACAGCTGTGCATGTAAAGCGCTTGGTGTTTGAAATGCGGCAGGTACATGGACTTTGACAATGAGGGGTGTGCACCTGTGTAATGCTTTCACGCTGTGCCGTTCAGCCCTTTGCTCCTGACACATGCACCGCCTGCCACTTTGCCGTGGCCGCGTTCAGAATGTCGGGTGGTTCACGGTGAACGTGGCGGCAGCAGGCTACCGCGTGATGGCCTTTGAGGCGCTGGCCGCCAACGTGCGCCTCATACGCAGCTCCGTATGCGCCAACATGGACTCGTGGGGGCAGCACGTGCTGCTGCACGCGCATGGCGTGGGCCAGAAGCGCGATCGGTGAGCGGAGCTGCAGGCGTGATTTGCCCATTATCGTATTTGTTGGTGAACAGGTCGAGCACATCAAGCTGTTGAGCTGGAAGCGGACAGGTTTGATGCCGCTCACCGCTTGTGCTCCTTCAATATCCTGCTGCATTGCTGCGTTGGCGACAACGTCACAGCCATGGCTCAATCGTTGCACGTTTGCTACGGTTGGCCGTTGCCAACACAGCACCCGTCACATGCACAAAGCGGGCTGACTGCATGGATGGGCACAGGTTGCTCACTTTCGGCATCAGCAGGTCTTGCTTGTTTGTTCGTTAGTGCGTGTATGCAGTTTGGCCGGTGAGGGGAGTGGTGGTGCGCGTGGGGAGCTGGGGGGGGGCTGGGCGGAAGTTGCCTGACAGTCTGCAGGCGCATCGCCTTGCGTGCCCTGGCTATCGCCTTGCCCACGTCAGGTGCTTCATGTTCAGTGACAATGCCAACCGTGGGGATGGCATCACCATGTGCGGCGCCGCCAGCGCCGGCGACGCTGCTGCACGCGTGCCTGAGGGGTACGGCCTACGGGGGCAGATGGTGCTGAAGCGCTTGGACCAAGTGGTACATGAGGACATAAAGGTATGGCGCATATATACGCTTCAAAGCCTCCTATGCCACCCAGGATTGTGAACAGGGCCAGGAGTTCAGGACAGGTGCGCATGTCCAACTGCAATCCGCTCCTTGTACTGACTCACCTGTGCCGTGCCTGGGGGCACACATTCACTGCTGGCTGCCCCCTAGGTGCTCAAAATGGACATTGAAGGGTATGAAACGCACGCGCTGCTGGGCGCGGCCAAGCTCCTCTCGCAGCACGTTGTCTGGTTTCTGCTGACGGAGTTCAACCCAGCGATGCAGGCCGGAGCGGCTGGTGGCCTCGAAACCAACGTAAGCTGCTCATGCTAGCATAAGCACCTTCCACAAGTCGTTTCACGCTTACGCTGCAGAGCGAGCCAGTTTCTGCTCTGATCAAACCCAGTACCGTCACACTTGGTGCACTAAACATCGTGCGGTATTGTTCACCTTTGCGCTGCAGCTCATCAACCTGCTGGTCAACCATGGATATCGAATCAGCCGCAACGGTTTCCGAGGTCCATACCTGACGCACGTCGATCTGCAGACCCTGCAAGCACAAACCAGCGGTTCCCCCATAAACCTTTACTGTGTCCACCCACTGCTGTTTAAGGACTAAAGCACTGATAGTCTACTTGCGTCTGCTGCACTTGGGATGAAAACGGAACAAACGGAAGCCACACTTTTCTGGGCCAGTAAGGAAGTGGAACCTTCTTGGGAGCGAAGGTGAACACTCAGTGCACGTTCCGCGCTGTGTAAGGTAGCCAAGTGTGCCTGACAAATGCAGCATCAAAATGGACGGTGGAATATGACAGTTACATTCTGCTCAAGCCCGTCTGTCCTGGGCCGAGTGCCGACTCGGAAGCTGGGGGGACAGACCAAATTGAAAATTGCTGCTGTCCAGCACTCCAGCACTTTGAAGCCTGCGAGCCTGCAAGACTGTGATAGTGCAACAAACACATATCAACAAACAAGCAAGGTACATACACACAACCAGTCAATCCAAAACCTCTACGCCTTGTTCCAGCCACCTTCGCCTGAATTGGGAGCAACCAAAATGCTTGTGCGAGGGCTGGCCCCTACAAACCGGACGAACGCGTGGGGAAGCGTCACAATGCACAGGACTCCTAAGCCAGTCGCCTCGCGCCAGGTAAGGCCCGCGCGCATTGAGAGAGGTGCTGCAAGTGAAAGTGGGCTTGGTCTGCTGGTCTTCCTCAAGCGTTGTGTTGACTGTGGTACCACGCGCTTGTTGATAGCTGTGCTTGGTAATTGCGCTCGGGACTGCCGGCTGGCGCGGTGTTTGGCAAGCCTAGGCTTTGGTATGACTTGTCTTGGTTGAAGCTTGCAATTTCCCCGATGGAAGGTCCCAAGAAACGCTTACCAAGGCAAGGTTATGACTCTGAACTCTGTGTGCTCTATTGTGTCTGTGGCTTTTGTTCAACTTCCCTTGGCTGTAGGTCCGGGTGCATGCCCAGGCCACCCAGCCCAACACGGCTCCGGGCTCGACCCCGGTGCAGGCTCCGCTCCCTGAGGTTGATGAGCCTGCAGTGGCCTCATACCTTCAGGCGCTCCATGCGATGGCTACACCCATTATGTTCACTATGCAAGTAATGAATGGGTCACTGGACCTCGCTACTTCTGCGCTCGGGCCCGCTGCTGAGGCGGTTTTGGATTCGTTTGACGAGCTGCAACACGTCACCGCAGCAACTGCCCCCAACACTGCTATGAAGGGGTTGGCTATGCTGGTAGCAGCTGGCGGCAGTCTCAGCCCTGCGCCCAGCCTGACCCTGCCTGTTTCCCCCAGCGTTGGTGCGTCCGCCCACGGCCAGGCCCTGAACCACAATGCGCAGAGCAACCTCATATCGATGGCCGAGGCTATGACGCGCATGGACGCGGAGGTGGAGGAGGAGCAGCCTCTCGCCAGCACCTCTGCTGTTTCTCCCACCCGTGCTGCTCGCGAGCAGGGCCCGCAGCGCGCGCGGACCAACATCGCTAACATACAGGCGGCCGCGACGCGCCGCACGCTGCAGCGCGCTGCGCGCCGATTGATGTGCTGCCGCCGCAGCGTGCGTGTTGCCCTGCGTGGTCTGGCCCATGCACTGGAGGGCAGGCGTGGCAACCGCGGCGCCATCCTGCCGACGTCGGCAGCGGCAGTTGGGCAGGCCTGAGCACTAGCCAGCGTAACGCGCACGCCACACCCACATGTATTCTTTGCCTGTATTCTTTCCCCTGAACTGCCGCAGCCATCGCACCAGCACCAGCGTGTCCCGCTGTATCTCATTGCATCCCCTGTATGTAGTTCAGGCTGCGAAGCGCGTCTGTTAGCGCAAGCGCATCTGTAATTCTGTAGGGTCACCTGCATAACAAAGCTGCAGGTGGCCCCGTAGGCAGACACCCCTGCAAACGTGTGTGCCTTCATCGCCATTGTATTCACCCTCTGTGGGTTCTATTCATGGTGCGTATCAGATGTTTTTTTTTGTTCCTTGCGCGTGGTGAGCTTCCGAATCGTAGTCCAAGCGTGCCCACATATACGCGCCCTCCTGTGAGTGTGTGAGAGAATGTAAGAGCGAGAGATTTTATTAGTTACTTTTTAGTTGCATATACTTTACGGCCTGCGATGCCATGAAGCAGCAGCGCACTGAAGGGCCTTTTTATTCAGTTCATTTACGATTGA
>BDDA01000176.1:1911-29381 GCA_001662385.1 Chlamydomonas asymmetrica | reverse complement strand
CGTTAATGCGTTTCAGCAACTCAGCATCATCGCCTGTCACCCGGACACCCCCTCATCCCCCTCACCCCCCGTCACCCCTCACCCCCCCCCTCATTCCCCTCAACCCCCGCCCACCCCCGGCTTCTTTGCTTGACGGTTGACACACCTGTAGGTAGTTACCGCCTGTTGTTGCACCATCGCCGTGTGCACCGTCCCGGCCAACACATTGTTGCGTCGTGGGTTAGGCCTCGTTGCTCGTGCATACGCAACACCGCTTTCTCACAGTGTTTCCCTGGACACATGACCCTTGACCACCCGTGACTCGATGTAGCCTAATTAATGCGTACCGGTATGCGTGTACCTGTGTTGTGCATTGAGCGTCGTGCCCGTGAGCGTGTGTTGTCCACCCCAACACAACTTTTGCAGTTGCGTGCAGCCTGCACATCGTCTCCGCTCGATGCGTGAATGCGTACGTGCGAGTGCGCACATGTGCTTGCTTCCATGCACCCTTCTTCGCGTACTTAGTGTGACTTTATGTAGGGCGTGTACCTGCCCCCTTCTACTCTACGGGTTGTTGGCATGCCAGTTCGTGTACGTTCCGGCATTTGAGGTGCTTGCGTTTGGTTCTACAGGCACCAGCAAGCCTTGCGCGCTGGCTGGCAAGGCGCATGCATGTTGTGCGCTCGGTGGCTGAGTTATGCAGGCAATGCCTGCACAGCACGTTTGTGCATGCATGCATGCTCTTGCATGCGTTGTGCTGCTCATGGCAGTGCTTGGAGAATGCATGTGGGCCGCTAGCCCTGCGGCGCTTGTATTGTTGTTGTGGCCACGGCTGTTGTTGGTTGGCCCTACTGGCGCAGCCTGCTGGGCTTGCACTGTGCGTTGGATCGGCGATGCCGCTAGTTGCCCAGCATCGAATCATCTCTTCCCTCCAGCCTCCCGTTCCTCCTCTTTCCCCCTGAAGATTTTACTATCCTGCATTGATTTTAGTTCTGTGCATTATTGAGCGAAACGCATAGCGTTGTGCGGGCTGTACATACAAAGCAATCGCCCATGCTTGCCTTGACGTAGCACAATTGAGTTGAGGAAGGGAAGTGTGGCGTGCATACCGGCACTCCAGTGCGTGAAGGATCGACCTTGCTGCATGCGCCTGCAAGGTGTATGTACCATACATGTACCGTAAGGCATGCGTGACTGAGTGAGGCGGAGAGTGAGAGCGGTCTGATTGATTTTCGGCGAGGGGTGTACGATGCTGTCCATGTGTTGCGAGGACAGCCTTGCTGTCTGTTTTTAGGTGGATCACAGTCTGGGTAGCTAGGTAGGTCGGTGGTGCACAGCATGCACCTGGAATGTTGGAGTGAATTTAGTGCACGTTTGATTTGATTGATTACTGTGATTGTCCAACTCCTTGACCATTGTGTAGCTCCTGCGATGGCCATTTGACGTACGCACCATCGATTGTCCTGGCTGATGTTATGGCGCACGCGCTGCTGTGTCTGCTGGCTCTGGCGTTGGTGCTACTGTTGGCACCCCAGCGCACCGTGGTGTGTTGCCTGGCGACGCATGCAATGTGCGTATTCTGACAAGGACTGGCTAGTGTGTAGCACTAACTAATGCCTTTGTTTTGTAAGTTTTGTGTAGCTGTGTGATGAGCAAAGACTGTACAGCAGCAAGCCTGTGGCTGAGCCTTGAGCAGCTGCGCCCTAGGCATGCCGCGCGCCAGGCGGGTGAGCAGCTGCACCGCATGGCACGCAGCGCACCGGGCGTCTGAGCAGCGGGAGGATGTGGCGGAAAAGTACTTGACTTCATCCCCCTCGGCACAAATCATTTGAACCCAAACACTGCCTGCCTCAAGGGTCAGGAAGACAGCTCTATGACCACTATTGACCAGCCTCTTGAGTCTTGACAGGTCAGCCTGAGGGGTGGTGGATCAATGTGCGGTATTGCCCAGGGTGCCAGAGTTGCTCATGAAATTTACTCTGGCATGCTGTATGGGCAAATGCAACTGGCTTGATGGATTTGGTGCTCCTTTGCAACTGAAGCGGGCCCAGCGAGTGACCGGTGCAAGCGTTGCAGGTGCAAGCGCTGAAAGCAGGCACCTGCGAAGTCCTTCATGCACATGGGTGGTGGTGTAATGCTGAGCGCCGCCCATGGAAGGTGCGAGCAAGGTCCGACCTCCCACTGCTGATCTGGCTGCTGCACCTGAGCGCGACACGCATTGGCCTCGTGCCTCCAGTGAGCAGCCCAGTGCTTCCTCGCATGCGTGTTTGGGCTACACATTCCCATCGTCCCTTGTCCTGAACCTGGGACCGCACCGCACTGCGCTCAAACAGCCGAACAGGGATTGCTTCCGCCTGATACTTTCTCAGTTTGTTTCCGAATGTGTGACCAATGTGTGACGCATGGCGTGATATCGTCAGGGCAAAGCATGGCAATATGAATGGCATGCAGGCATGCATTTTCATGTGTTGCGGGGTTGATGCAGTGAGGCCGCCTGCTGCATAACGCACCCGCCTGTCAGCGCGTGCATGCTTCGACACTGCGGTCCGCGTGTGCGGGCGCCCTTCCGCGTATGTGCGTGCATCGCAGGCACCAAACACGACCATGCCGTTGTGGGTGGGCATGGGGGTGAAATCAGCTGCACTTGCTCACATGCAGGCCCTGGGAGTCCTTGCTCCCCGACTGATTACTTGCTTTGGCTGAGCGAGTCGACCACACGGCGCTTTGCGTGGGGAGTGGGGACGCAGAGTTGTACTGGTACGCGGAAAAGCAGTTCGTGACATGGCGGTGCTCGAAATCTTCGTTGGTTGCAAGTGGTGCGCCCTGCGGCGATGCCTGTTCCCTGTCACTCGGTGACGTTCTTAAACTGTGGGCAGCAGCGCGGTGTGCGGTATTGCAAATGAGCTCTTGGCCTAGTCTTCAGTGGATGGCACTTGGACAAACCTGTCCTTCTTGGCTACCACATTTCTGCATCCCTGGGTAGCTGAGCTTGGGCTCGCGGCTTGGGCCACCGAGCAACAAAAACTCAGGGTTGTAGGAATTCAAAGTGTGGTTAGTCCGAGCACGAAGAATCCTCCAAAATGAGCCCAAGCGCTACCACGTCCACAACGCGAGGCATCAATAGCTGCATAATATTGAATTCATTCATACGCGACTATTCATATTGCGTGTCACCGTTTGTGTGGCGGAACCCACACACCAGACTGCACCAACACAAACAGCATTGAAAGGTGAAGCCACATGGCGACAGCCCGTCCTCCAGTGGATCGTGCCGGTAGAGCCCTGTCTCGAACGCGCATGCCATTGAGGACAGAGTCCCCGGACCGAGCTCTCTCAGGCTGCGGGCTTGCGATCGACAGCTGTCAGGTAAGAGGAAGGTGAAGGGGTTGAGAGGGCTTGCACATAGCGACACAGCCCCAGGTTCATCTGAGAAACTCTGTGACTCGTGGGTCTCCGATATACGCTCTCAAAAGGTGCTCGTTCTCAACGCTGCTGTGTGACACCCATTAAGGCCCCTTCATGCAACAGCTTACCACTCTTGTGCCCGTTGTGGACCATTCTGCTTTTGCCACCTTCTGTCCTAACCCCTGAAAAAACAGGAGGAACCTGCTAAGCGCTCGCAATCTCTTCCCAACCTATCCCAGTTCTTTTCCGCTTCGGGTTCACTGGCAGAGCTGCGCAGGCGGTGGGCGGCGCGCGCTGCCATGCCGCCACCTCCAGGTTCATACCTACTTCGGGACAGCTGCGATGGGGACTGCCCAACCCAGGACCAGTTGTCATCAAATATGAACGTGCTGCGCACCACGATGCTCGCAGCACAGGTTATCACCGGCTCCCTGGACGTCGCCACCAGTGCGCTCGGTCCTGCGGCGGATGCCCTGCTGCTGCAAACCGGCCGGTCGAACCAGGAAACGTCACCCCAAATTTATCAAACTAAAGACAGCTCCGTAATCACCAGTCTCCAGGCTCCACCTCTCCTGTTCATGGCAGACCAGGTTATTGATGCCACCATCATCGGAGCTTCTGCTGCCAGCAGCTGCAGCTTCCACGTGCTCCCACCCTCTCCTAGCAGCGCTGCAAATGCTGCCATACGCCAGCTGCCACTGGCGGCCCCAGCTCTGAACCACGCCGCGCAAAGCACTCTTGTTGGCATGGCGGAGGCGATGTCTCGCCTGGACGTGGAAATTGAGGTGGATGCTGAGGCAGATACCAAAGCGAGCAAGGGTCAAGCCACCGGCAGCGATAGCAGATCCTCAGAGAAGCCAACCACGTTAAAAAAGGCACAGCTTCAGCGGCGAGGCACGCGGCTCAGGTTTACCAGTTTCCCTGGCGGGGGCGCGCAACCCGTCAGCGCGGCAACTACCCTGCAGCAGGTGGTGGGGCATGCTGCGCGCCACAGGCGCACCATAAGCCGCATTGCATGCACATGGCAAGGTGCGATGCTGGGCACAGGCCAGGAGGAGGTGCGCCATGCATCGCATTAACGCGGTGCTGCATCCCGGGCATGCATGATGACAGCAAATCATGCCAAACAATCCATATTGGCAAGGCTAACGCTGTGTTTCTGTGCTACGCACTGTATTGGCATCGGCTGTCACGCAGAATTGAACATCCCACAGCATGATACCGTAAGCCGCCGCAGGATTCGCTGAATGAATTGGAGCACAAGCATCTGATGCAAGGGACCACCGTTGAGAGATGAGAGAGAGGGACCACAGTCCATTTGAGACATAGGAGGCACCAGCCTAGCACAGGACTGGTACCTTGCATGTGACTGTATGTCGACCGCATGTTGCCTCATGCAACATCCTATCAGTCCATCTGAATACCCGTACGTTGCTGTCGGTTAGTGGCAGCCTTTGAGAAAGCACCAAGACTAGCTTAGCCACTGAATGAGCATTCATTTGTGCTTCTTGCATGCCGTCATTGGATGGTGTGCGCGTTACGCCTCATCCGCACTACGCACTGCATTATGCACAACTGCACGGCCCTTGGGGAAGCACACTGCATGGCCCCCACATGAGCAAATAAATCTTATACACTCCGTCCAGCACTCCGTCACAAATGCACAAACAATTTATTCAATTTGTATGTCGGTGGCACCAATGACACCGACTGAGGTTCATCAGGTATTGCAGTCGCTACTGAGTATTTCCCACGCATGCACGAGCCGCAACCGCTATCGCCCAGCTTGCCGAGCACCACGCATGCGCTGCAGGACGCGCTTTCCACCCCGCACACGTTGAGTCGTTAGCATACTTTGACAGTCACCAAATGAATGGCATTGCTTCTAGCAGGTTGCTAGTACCTGCACAATGCACATGCCGACTCTCCTGCATGTTTGCCGAGCATTGCCCTGCATGATGCACACTACTCCCCCGCCTCCCCTCAGCCTCCCTGCTTGCACGCCGCTACATGCCATTCACTGTTTGCATGTGTTGCTTGCACTTGTCCTCCGCAACTGCTGCTGCATACATTTATTCTTCCTCGGTGTATGTTTTCACTGTTGTACAACCACTCCTGGCCAGCTTGCCCTCCCTCACCTGCTCCCGCGTGCCCCGTTATCCCAGAATACCTTTCACGCGCTAGTCACGCAACCCTGCCTGCCCCGCTGGTAACCAGTCCTTCGCCCGGCGCTTGTTCTTGGTAGGATTTTGTTGCGGCCGTGCGCGTAGCATGTAGCACCCCAGTTATGTGTATCTTATCACCGTGCCAGTACCTTCAGATACAGTGGGTCTCCATGGTCAGTTGGTCACCGTGCGCAAATGTGCAGTTTGTGCACGCCCGCAAGTAGTGCCGGCGGTGTGTGCCGTGCGTGTGTGGGGGGGGTCTACCTCCCTTGGCGTCAGGGCGCAGGGAGTGAAGCGGTTTGCCCTTCGCTGTTCTTGCCAAGACGCCTGCTGGGTCGCTGTTAGTGCTTGTTGTGCTGGCCTTGCATGCACGCCCTGCCTTCTCTTGTTTTGTCCGATTCGCACTTGTTTGTCTCAACTCACACTTGTTTATCTTAACTCTCACTTGCTTATCTTAACTCGCACTTCTTTATCTTAACTCGCACTTGGCATAAGCACATCAACGTGTCCTGCTAACTGCACCGCATGCACGTGTGCAGTTCCTGCTGGTTCAGCCAGTGCTGGTCTGCCTTTGGGCTTGGCCAGCATGCGCCTGACCTTCACCTTTCCTGGCATGCATCCTTGCTGGTTCAGCCCCTCTGTCAGCAGTGCATGTGCATGGAGTCATCTTCGGTGGCTTGGCCCTGAGCGCCACCATCCCTGGAGCCTGGAGGCATCTACATCCCGCCTCTTGCCCTCTCTCGAGGCGTATGGACTCGAGCGTTATCGCAGCATACCGTTCACACTTGTCACGCCACCCTGCCTGCCCTGCTGGTGGCCAGTCCTTTGCCCGGCGCTTGTTGTTGGTAGAATTCCATTGCGTCCGTTCACGTAGCATGCAGGAACCCAGATATTTGTATCTTATTACGTGCCAATACCTGAACATGCGGTGCACCTCCATGGTCAGTTGGTGACCGTGTGCATAAAGTCGGTTTGTGCACACCCGCAAGGAGTTGTGCACAGACCTCAGTGTTGACGTGCTTGCATGGTCGTGCATATCACTCAATCACTCAGCACCTGTTCTGGGGTGGCTGCCTGGACGGGGCAGAATCGGAGTGCCGCTGGCGTGTGCCGTGTGTGGGTGTGTTTGGTCTCCCTCGTGGTGGGAGTGCAGGGTGTGAGATGGTTTGCCCTTCACTTTGCTTGCGTACATGCTTGCTGGCGCTTGCTGGTGCCTGCTATGTTGGCCTCGCGCGCCCTGCCTTCTCGTGTTCTGTCCCTGTCCCTGTCCTTGTATCGGCCGGATTTCCGGGTCCCAGGGGGTCAGGTTCGTCCTGTCCTGTCGCCGCCTGCATGCGCAGCAGTTTCCTAGCCTGCAACCGTCCTAAAAAACTAAAAAGCTATAAGCAGTAGGAGTGTGATTGGAGTTGATGCTGGTAGGACAGATTGCGTAGCGTACCTTACCGTTCACGGTACACGTATGTATTTTTCCACTTCCGTTCAGCGCTACCGTGCAGCTGCTCTGCTGATCAGTACAGACTGTCATGCGCGCTAACTCGCATTTGGCATAAGCACATCAACGTGTCCTGCTAACTGCACCGCATGCACGTGTGCAGTTCCTGCTGGTTCAGCCATACCAGCGCTGGTATGGGCCCTTGGGCTCGGCCTGCATGCGCCTTTCCTGGCATGCATCCTTGCTGGTTCAGCGTCTCTGTGTCAGCAGTGCATGTGCATGGAGTCGCCTTAGGTGGCTTGGCCCTAAGCGGCCCCATCCCTGGAGCCTGGCGGCATCTACATCCCGCCTCTTGCCCTCTCTCGAGGCGCATGGCCTCAAGCAGCGCCGTGGCCCCGCCCCAGCGCTTCTTCTCCTACATTTGTAACCCTCCTATTTGCATGTTGTCACACATTGTCGATCTAAAAGGACGTCAATCACAAAAGCTTCTGGTCAGCTGCAGCTAGCAGCTTTCCATGCTGGGGCTTGTATCGTACGCAACGCACTCACGAATCCATAATGCCTGCATGATTAGAGCAGCTTGCTCAGCGTGTCAGTTACACAGCCTGCCCCGTCACCACGCATTCGTTGCGTGCGAGCTCACCCGCATCTCATGGAGCGCACGCACGTGCACCACAGTTACACATACTCACCTGACGCATAAGTTGTGAGGAACGTACGTAGGGGTGTGCGTATGTGTGTGTCGATCCTGGGACCGGTACGTCAGGATGGGCTACGTTGCCAGCGTGTGCATGCGCACTGTATGCTTGCATAGGGCCACGAACACACCTGCAAGGCACACGAGTAAGGGTTTGGGTTGGCGCCTGTACTTGCCAGTCCTTGGCTTGCAAATGGGTGCTCATTGGCTGCAGCAATATGCGCAGCTGACAAGCGCATGAGTGATAAATGGCAGCGGCCCATTTGCTGGGCTGCTTTCTTTTATTGGCATGGGCTTGGGTTCCTAGTGGTGTGCACAAGGACCGTCCTGCACACGTTCACCGTGGTCCTAACTGAACGGCGTTGCACGCACGACATTAATGCCTTGACGTGTGGAAGCTTACACTGTGCAAAGCGCCTTGGCCAGGTGATGCATCTGGAATGCAGGCAAGGTTTTTGGTAATCTCTGCGGGGGAAGGCACCTTGTTGATGGTGCGAGCGTGCGTACGCAAATCCTTCGGTCATGTGCTGGGTGCGCCAGGTTTGCTGTGAGCCCGTGACATGGGGCAAGGCATGACCAGCTGTGTATATGCATTTGTCGAGTGCGTCAGCAACAAAGTGGTTTATGGGTTTCTGTATTTGGGGGGGGGGGCTGGCAGCTGACAGACAGATACTTTGTGTGCTCATTTGCCCATTTCAACGAGCTGTGTTTGCGCATTCTGCTCTTGACAAGTTTCAGTCCTCAATATATCAAGGCACCAGGGACCCGCTCTTGCGTAAACAGAAAGCAAAAGACTATGTCGGTTGGCTGCTCCTTGCTGCTGGCTTCCTGGCGTGTGGGGTTGGCTCCTTGGCAGTTGCCACTGAGGTGATCCAGGAGACTTGATCACCAGTCAGTGGGTTTGATGTCCCACCGCAGGTCTTTGGTCCTGATTTGACTGGGCTGAGCACGCACAGAGCCGCATTCCAGTGGAAGTTGAGTCAGAACTCGGGAGAAAGTGACCAACATCAGGTTCCGGTGGCAGGGCAGTCTTGCACCTACTCATGCATCTGTTCCAGAGGACAAGAAGGACTCACTACAACAAGCCTTGAACACGAGACAACCTGAGCTTCTGTCCCCACGCTTTTGGTGTTAGGTTCCGCTTTGACTCTGCAGCACACACCAACTCACCTGACCATAAAAGCCGTTGTTGGCACTTCCACATACAGAGGACTGAAGCCGTTTATTCTTGGAAAGTGTAGGTTGGAATACTGCTCAGCTGCTGGTGGCTTAGCACGCGGTCAGATGGTTCTTTTGAATGCGGTTCCCGCAGCGGCACCAACAAGGCGCAAATTGCGAGGCAAGAGCTTGCGCCGTACCCAGGTGGCCAGCAGTGGAAGTGGCACCTCTATTCTGGTGAGTTTGGCTCGCCTTGCCTTAGCCTGGCCCTTTGGCAGTCACAGTTGGCAGGCACGCGGTTTCAAGCCAAGCTTCCTCGTCACACCACCAGCGTGAAGGCTTCAGCCTGCTGTGTAACAAGCAAGCCAGCATCTGCTTTGGAAACTCCTGCTGAACCCTATTGCGTTCCCAATACTGTTGTTTTGCAAACGTGGCCGCTTCGCCATGACCCTGCAAGTCACCGTTTTTACATACCCTCGCTGTGTGTGCCCTAACCGCAGACTGTCAGAGTTCTGTCTGATGGCACTCAACGCAGAGTTCTTGCCCTCAACAACCACGGCCGCTTGGATGGTATCGCAGTGCAAAGTTCTGGTGACCTCGCTATGATGTTGCCGAGTGCAGCAAGCTTGCGCCGCAAGGGTAGCCGCATAGTCAAAACCAGCAGCTACAGATGGGGTTCGGGCTTATCAACAGCCAGCAGCCATGACAGTGAAGCTTCAAACAGCAGCATTGGCAAGCGCCTGAAGCGCCTTGAAGCTGACTTTGATGCTCACGATTCTCGGCTTGAGGCTCACGATTCGCTCAAAACGTTCCCAAGCTTGGCTGCAGCCGTGGCCCCACTTATGCTCGGGGCTCGTATTCTTACAGGTGAGTGGAGTTTGCCTATGGTTGTAGCTTGTATGTGGTTGCTTCTGACTGGGACCTCCGGAAGGTCACACGCAGTCGCAACCCAACCGCATGCGGGCTGCTTTCAGGCGCTATGATTGGGGCCTGCAATACTGTGTACCCGCATTGATGTGGTTTCCTACTAGGCGGGCAGGGCTCTGCACAGGCAGATAACTGCCACGCACGAAGCAGTGTCGGTTGGCTGTAACGATGTGTGTAAGGACCTGCGTAAGGACCAGGTGCACTGTTTACACGCATCTCCTGGACTTGTGACAAACCTGTATCAATGTGTGTTATGCGGGTTGGTTGCAGGAACGAACGACGTGGCCGCGACAACTCTCCCCGCTCTTGAGGCCATCAAAGAGAACTTGCCCACTGAATTCGTCCAGATGCACAACCAGACCAGGGCAGGGCTTGCAGTCGGCATGCACGCTCTAGGCATGCAGGCGCCAACCATCCATGACGCGCCATCGCTCACCGACGCTACCTCGCTGGCGTCCGCTGCAAGCGTTGGTGCGGCAACTGGCATGGCAGCTTCGGGCATGGCTGCGTCTGCGTTTATTGACGCTAGGACTGCAGACGCTTTGGCCAGCATGCTACAGGCCAACACTACCTCCAGTGAGGGTTTGTCTACGAAGGACTCGTCCACGTCGGTTGACCACGCCACGGGCGCAGGCGGCCACCACCACCACCCAAACGCCCCGCAACCACACAAAGGGACAGCTGCTGAGTTTCAGGCGCTGGGCCGTGGCGGCGGAGGTGAGCACTGGCAGGCTTTGAACTGGGTCATTGCTGCAACCTGACAAGCGGCGGCACCTAAGCACCAGGGCAAATCCGTGCTTCAGGCCGTGCCCCTTGTGTTCAGGACAGTCTGCAGGTTGAGCGCCCACTCAAATCAAAGCCTTTTGGGCATGACCCACATCGCTGTTTCGTGCCTGCGCTCACCCACATCGCGTGCTAGGCGCACGCTACGGCCTTGCTGCCCTGGCCTTGCTCAACGCCTCCCTCCCCCCTCGCTGCTGCCCTGCTCCCCTGCTGCAGCTGTGCTGATGCGCGTGGACTCGCTCAAGAAGCGTATGCAGAAGAACATGGCCAAGGGCCTGGGCTCGCTGTGGCTCGCCTGGCAGAACAACATGAATGGTATGGGAGAGGAGCACACAGTGCCGCCACAGGAGCAGCCCCACAGCAACGAGCCGAGCCGCCAGGAGGCTTACGATGGGGACCACGCCTGGCAGTCCATCCAGCACCCGCGCGGCAGCGGCAGCGGAGCCATCCTTGAGCCGTCAGGCGCCACGCCGTGCCACGCATGAGGGTGCGCCTCTTGCGCAGGTGGAGCGCGCCAGAAGCCGGGCTGGCCCGAGCGTTCACTGAACGCATGAGCAGCACCCCAGATGCGCGACAGAGATTGTACCGATGCCTCCTGCCCCATCCTGCCGTGCGCTTCCTGCCTCCGTTGTGCTTAATGTGCACGCTGTACGGATTGTGAATGCGTACAGAGCATGTAAGGGCGACGCCTACCACACTTTTGACTACCACAGGATGACACATCAACTCGATTAGTTTTGGCAAGCCAGCCAGCCTGCCTGCCTGCCCGCATTTTGTTCCTCCGCTGCCACTCCTTACCCCCCACCCCTTGCTGGTCGTTTTACCCTGTCCGATCTTCGTGCTCGGTGCTGTACATCTGAACCTGTACGACGCCCCTCACTCAACCACTGTATGTCTACACCGGGCACCTCGGCCGCTACGTGCCATGCTGCTGCTGCCGCAATGCAGAGACCTTCCCGGGTCCGGACGCTGTGCAGCAGCTGCGCCCCTGTCAGCTTGGGCCGTTTTACAGCTGCTGCAGTTTCCTTGCATCCTGGCCCATCATGCATTTTTCAGGCAGCTTGTTACCGGTAGCTGCATGTGGTGCCTGCTCGGATTGGTCTTGTCTTTCTTTGTGTGTATCTTCCATCCACCAGCTTATGTTTGATTGCACCAGCGTGTGCATTAGCAGCAGAGTAAAACTGCCCGCCAGGTCTAGCACATAGCTGCACTTATGTATCTTGCCGAATGGAATCACAGTACGGGATATAGAAACGAACGCGGAGTGCGAGTGAGAAGTGTTATTAGTGAAGTGCTTTTTGTGAAGGAGGCAATGTGCGCACCGTCACATGCCTCATCGTGCCGTCCTGAATGCAATGCATGTGATGCTAGCACATACACGAGTGACGTCGACGTGCGTTCACGAGCCACATTTCCATGGGTTTTTGTACCCCTAACAATGCTGTTTATTTCATGGACGGCTTCCTTGGCACGCTGTCATGCCATGGGTATCGCTGAGCGCTTGCACCATGTGCTGTGGGCCAGGACCGCTCCTGCCCATCAGCCTGGCTGCAGCTGTGGCAGGGATGATGTATACCGCTGACAGGCAATCAGTCGCGCGTAGGTGCTTCACGTTCGCGTGTCACTTACCTAAGGAGTTTTGATGCAACCGAGCTTGCCAGTTTTAGATGACGGAATCAATCGCGCCCCCCCCCCGCACCACCACCGCCCCCAACGATGCTTGCTCCATCTTTCGTCATGCATGGTCCTTGCATTCATGCATCACACGGTAACACCGCACACGGTCCACTATGCGTAATGTAAATTGAGGAATGCGCGGATTGGTTGGTACATGCCCAGTACAGTCGCTGGCCCCCTCATATCGCCTCGCGGCATCAGCGCCCAACAGTATCAAGCGGCAGTCGCGGCCATCATACAGGCAGTTTGGGCCCTGTCTGACTGCTATTGTACCACTGCTGGCAACCAGTATGCTGACCAGCTGTCTTGGGTAGCCTCTCACCTGCTGACACGTTCCGGCGCTATGGCGCCTTCTTCCGGTGCCTTACCTCCCAGCGCTGTTGACCGCTGGTTTATCAGCGGCGTGTGTGTCAGGGGCTTCAAGTCCTTTGGGAAGGCTCCTACGGAGGTGCCAATAGGTAAAGTACAACGCTTCTCGACAGGCTGCTGCTCAGGCTTTGCAGCACAAGTGCCACAGCACAGGATGCTTTGCTGCTGCCTGCTGATTGGGCAGCTTTGGCGCAGAGAGAGCCGTGCCCTCTGCTGTGATGCTTGCAGGCAGCAGCGGGCTGGTTGGCGTCGTCGGCCCGAACGGCAGCGGCAAGAGCAACCTGCTTGAGGCCATATGCTTTGCCACCGCCTGCCCTGTGTCTGTGCTGAGGGCGCGCACCCTGCGGGATGTTAGCAGCTGTGATGAATCTGCTGGGGTGAGCGGCAGGCCTGGGGTGTTGAGGTTGAGGGCGCTCTGCAGGCCGCAGATTTGAATACCGTTGCCTTGCTGTGCGCGACCCACCAGACCCGCTCGACAATGAGGTCACCTCTTAGAGGCTTACCTCTGTTTTCCTGTGTGTTGTTTGCACAGTTGTAGCTGAAGTATCTTTCACCTTGTGTGTGTGCATTGCTGTGCGGTGGTTTCAGCACCTGTGTGAGGTGGAGCTCACCATCTCACGTCGAGCGCAACAAGACCAGCAGCCGCTGCAGCAGAACGCGCGCCAGCTGCAGAGGCGGTCACAGGTGATGCTGAAGCCAACAGGAGCAGGGAGACCAGGCAAGCTCGCCCCGGCAGGCACTACTCAGCACCGTGTGAGGGCGTGGCTCACTCCCGATGGCACACGCGCGTTCCAGGTGGACGGCAAGAACCAGACTCCGGGGCAAGTCAAGGTGAGACACAGATCAAGGCCTCCAGAGTCGTCCTGCTGAGATTGATCATCGACATGCAGCATGCCTGGATGTGGACGAAACCATTGGGGGTTTGCAGCTCGATGCAAAGGAAGGGTAGCGGCGTGGCGGGTATGCACCATGTTCATGCCATGCTTTCGCATCACAGTGCCTTGCATATGCCTTGCACGTGGCCGTCCTGATTCATGGCACGAGCAATGCTTGCCTGTGTATTGCTGATTGAAGCATACGTCGCCTGGGTTTGGGTGCCAATCTGCACCGGGGCCCACTGACACCGTGTCCGCATGTCTGCATGCATGCAGGCATTCGTACTGCAGCATCTCGGGGTGTCCCTGGACTCACCCACCGCCATGCTGCGCCAAGCCCAGGTCACACAGCTGGCTGACACCAACAGTAAGTGCAGGGCGGTATTTAGCCTGTGCAATCTAGCTGAACGTCCAGTCAGCAAGGTTGGGGCTCTGGGAGACAATGCTCGTCCCATATCACACCGAGCAGCACACGTACCGTCACATTGCTCTTACAGCGGTACATGGTTCTTGGCTGTCACGTCTCTGACTCTTGCTCCGGGTTGCGGGCTGCTGCAGGCAACTGTCATGCTGAGACCACGCTCTTGTAATACGGTACACAATCTCCATGGCGTCAAGAGGGGAGAGAGCTGAACTTGTTGCGCCTGCTGGTTGCCTCCGGCCATGCTACAACACCCCCACTTGGATCATAACGAATACCGCATCGTCGGTTGGTGTGTCCTGATCAGGCCCCATGCAGATTGCTGAGGTGGTGGCAAACGCCAGCGGCCTGGCAGTGTGGCAGGACGAGAGCCGCAGAGCTGCGTCTGAGCTGGCGGCCACCCGCGCCGCGCTGACTGACATCGAGCACCACATCAGCAAGCTGGTGCGTGCAGGGTGTTGGACACTGCACGCACCAGGGGGGAGGGATAGAGGGGTGTCCGGGCCTACAGCGCTTCATTTGCCTGAGCGTGTTCGCGAGGTTGCCTGCACTCACACCAGCAATCGCATGAAGGGGTTGACATGACTGTGACACAGTGTGTGCCAGTGGGTGTTGGCCGGTTGCACGGATGTGGACCGCATGGGCAGGCGTCGGCCGCTCACGCTGACACCATGTACAGACATTTAATTGCAGTGTGCACATAATACCGGTACAGGATCGCCATGTGGTTATTTCCTCTCATGTTATGGTGGCGTGGACTGTGCTGCTCCTTTGCAGCGTGCTGCCGTGGCGGAGGATGATGTGCGTATGGCCAGCGCCGCGCGGCTTTCAGACCTTGACATACGGATGGCGGGCGTGGGCTGCCAGCTGGTGGGTCAGGTGGCGGCGTGGAGGGCAGGTGTGGCGCAGCAGCTGCAGGCGGCGCGTCAAGCGCAGGCAGACTGCCAGGTGCGATTACCTACCGCGTTCCTGCCTTTGGCTCGGTCGCAGCATCATCTGAATGCCCAGTTTCCAGTAGCCGTATGTTGGGTTACAGTAGTGTGTGTACCAGTCAGCACATAGTAATGGACAATCCGATCTTGGACTTGCGGTGTGCCGTGCGCCTACCTGCACTTTGCGGGCTCTAATCCGTGGCACGCGCGCTGTGCAAATGCTCCATGCAGGCTGCAATGTCGGAGCTCCAAGATGCGCTGCAGGCGGCAATCGTGTCGCAGCAGGAGCAGCAGCAGCAGCAGCAGGAGGAGGGCTCGGAGGGCAGAGCCATGCAGCATCAGCGACAGAAAGGGGCGATTGGAGGCAGCAAGGCTGCCGCAACGGGCAGCAAAGTTGCTGCTGCTGATGCTCACGACGAGGTTGCGGGCGGCGCCCAGCCCACACGCGCTGACCTGGCTCGCCAACAGATGCTGCTGGAGGAAGAGGTAAGAGGGAGAATAGCAAACACCAATCCTATGGTCTCCTGGTCCCCACCTGGGGGGAAGCATGGGCCGTTAGGCCGACACGCTCCCGAATCCTCATGTAGCAACAGCGTGGTTGGGGTGTCGGTATTGGGTGTCTGAGCAGGTTCATCTCTCGTGCGCCATCAATGCTTCAGATTTCAAAGCCGCTGATACGCCTCTTGCTGCTCTGCTCACAACCCGAGCTCCCGCCTCTGGGTCCTTTGTCCGCTGACCATCATCCACGATTAACCTGGCACCATGTGCTGATGTATGGTTGTGACGAATTGCCCCTTGCACCTTCAGGCGAAACTGTGCTCCGATCAGCTGCGTGAGCTGCAGCAGTCTCGTCAGCAGGCGGCGCAGCAACGCCTCAGGGCGGAGGGCTTGGCGGCGGCCATCGCAGCGCACCAGTCCGAGTTGGACGCACTGCGTGCAAAGCGTGCAACCCTGGCTGCCGTGCTGGGCTCTCTCCAAGCAGCAGCAGCGCCAGCAGGGTCTGTCGCTGGTGTGGAGCCTTCGGGACCATCTGGCGTGGACCGGCATCCGCAGCGCCGGCATCCGCAGCGCCGGCAGCGTGGCTCACAGCAGGGCGGGCTGCATGACGGCGGTGATGCAGGCGCTGCGACAGCAGGTACTGTGTGCAGGCCTGCGCTAAGCTTGTGAATAGGATTGCCCTTGCACAATGCCAATGTTTGCTCTGTATGCATGCATACGCTGCCCCCGTGAACTGGCCCGCAACGTGTTGCAGCTGGAATGTGTCCCTGATATCTGAGCGGATTGAGCATGCGCCAAGCGCCAATGACCGCATCCCTGGCGCACAGCCCAACCATCATAAGATAGCAGATTCAGGGACATGCTCCCTCAGCGCATGTGTCCCCCTGCTCCTGCCTGGATTCTTACGTCTGCCTCAAACTGATGGTTGGTTTGGGTACGGTGCGCACTGCACAGGTCAGGATGTGGTCCAGGTGCAACACGGCGGGCTGGACGTATGCCGTGAGCAGTTGACAGCGCTGTTGGATGTGAGCGCCATGCGCCTGGCTGAGCTGCTTGATCTGGCCCAGGCTGCTCGGGTGGCAGCAGCGGAGCTGCAGCAGCAGCTGCTGGAAGCTGCTGAGCATGCCAGCAGGTAGGCGGCACCACGTGCTTCAAATGTTGATTTGGGTCACAGCGATCGATCTTAGCCTGTGATGATATCACAGATGCGGGATCAGCACAACACCTAAACGTGGTCTGGGCCCGATCTGCCACGCGCTCTGCCACGATGAAAGCAGGGTGTGAGCAAGTGGTCACTACCGTCACACTTATCGCTGTGTGTTCAAGTCATTTATTTCCCGTTGGGCCATGCGGTATGCTTTCCCAGGGGCCATGCAGTGTGCTCAGGTTATGCGTGATGTTACCCGCTGTGTGTGTCCGACGGGACAGCTCGGGTCTTGGGCCCTGGCACCGCGCCCAGAAGCGCCATGGCTGGGCTGACCTACATGCACGCAAATCCTAGGTAGCAATCAGAGACTGACAATCTCAAGGCGCATGACAAGTAAATTGGGCGGCGCCTATGTGGGGATGGCTGCCCCGTGTTCACCGGTACAGAACCATGCCGGGTCACCGCAAGGCACTGCCCGTTGGGGACAGCACATCAGGTGGTGGTGGTGGAATGGTTCAGCCACTGTCTCTTGCCATGCATCGTCCCCTTCCCTAGCTGTTGAGCGTGTGTGCGCATCCGCTGGCCCAACAAGTGAAAGCGGCACGGAAAGACAAGCCTATGTATTGCGCACGCCGTGCGGAATTTAGCGTCGTACGGATCCAGCCCAGGCTTGTCCTCCCAGTCCCGTGCATGTACACCTACGCCACTTTGCGTAGGTGCACTCGCACCGATTGGGAGGACAAGCCTGGGCTGGGTCCGTGCAACGCTCGGCAGGCGTGCACTCACCTAGGATGGGATTTGTTTTTCGGACGGGAAGGTTTACATAGCGTAGCCTTTCATGGCCACTTTCGGCTGTGGGCAGCGGTTGTGCTCACATGCTCAACGCTATCGGTCACAACTTGAAAGAATATCCTTGACCGTACCCACAACCGAATGATTACCATTAACCAGTTAGGGTGCTGTCTCAAGTCGCATGCGCTTATGCACGATCCATCCGCCCAGGGCCGTTTGGGGAACACACAGGCGCTGTGTTGGGTCACATGGCAATGATGCAGGGCCCAGGAGAGGGACCAAGCTGCCAGGAGTATGCTTGAACAGGTAGCTGAGCAGCAGCAGTTCAATGCCCAGAGCACAGCGCAGCAGCCGCTTCATGGCTGTGCCGGGGGCGGCGCCGGCAGCGGCAATGGCAGATCCCAATCAACGGCCCCACCAGCCTCGGCAACTGCAGCAGAGCTTCAGCAGCGCTGGAACGTGGCTCACAGCGCCCTGCAGGCAACCCAGCAGTCGCTGGCGCAGGCGCGCATCCGGCAGGCGGTGCTGCTGCGTCTCACAGGCTCGACAGTGCAGGCCGGCGCCAACGCCCCCGCCTCACACATGACCTGCCAGCCCGGCTCGGCCCTGCCCCTGCCACTGGCCCTGCACCAGTGCTTCACCTTCAAGCCGCCCGCAGAGCTGTCAGGCGCGAGTGATTCACGCACCCATACAGCAGTGCCATCCGGCCAGAACGGCCAGCAGTCATCCCAGCAGGCTGGCTGGAGGCCGCCGGTACTGCCGCAGCTGCAAGCTCTGGCTGTTATCGTGGGTTCAAGCCTGCAGGTGGTGGTTTGCGGCACAGTGCGGGACGCCACCCAGTTGTTGGATGGCAGCGGCGGCAGGCGCGGCGGCAACGGTGCCAGCGGCAATACTGGGGGCTATGGCGGCAGGGTTGGTGGCCGGGTGCGCATATGGCCCCTGGAGCGGTTGGGCCAGTCGGTGGGAGGCAGTGGGGGCCGTGTGGCGCTGCAGCGTAAGGCACAGCAGGAGCTCGGCGCAGGTGGGTTCGGGCTTACGCACGATACGGGACAGAGTTGCGGCCCTGCTGCTTGACTCTCGTACGCAGGGGCTAACGGTTCTCATCCCAGGGGCGCAGTGCCAGGCTCGACTTGAAATCTTGCCAGTGTGATACTGTACCTTTGGGGCAGTGGCACCTTCAAAGCACAATCCACCAAATGTGTACTAGCGACACGATTACGTTGATATCACCCTGGGGCTTGAGGATGGTGTAGTGCGACCTAGCAGTTCCGGCTCAAGCACACACGGCTGATTACATATGCTCGTGTGCAGATCGAGTCGTACTGCCAACGGATCTGCTGCAGTACGATCCCAGCGTGGAGGCGGCGGTGCAGCGCGCGTTTGGCGGCTACGTCATTGCTCAAGATGCCGCCACTGCTGCTGCGTTGGTCCAGCGCTATGACTTGGCCTCAGTGACGCTGGACGGCACTGTCAGCCGTAGGTAAGGCGGGGGGGCCGATGTTTTGCAACCTGGGTGCGTAAGCTGTCACCCCCTCCCCCCGCGCCTTGACAGTGTCAAGGGAGGAAGATCTTCAGGTGCTGCCGGTATGATGGACGGAATCGGGTGCACGAGCGTGTTTCCCACAGCATTGCGTGCTGCTGATTTAGATTTAGATTTTACATTAGGAGCTTTCTAGCCAAGGCCGACACTCCCCTCAGATGAGGACATAGAACTCTCGCAGGAGCGAGTCAAGCAAACAGGCAACAACGGGCCAACGCTGAACGCGTTACGCCAAGGATATGATCCATTGTGATAAGCATCCGATGCATGCACGAGGCACCATATTCAACAGAGATGATAAAGCTCAGCGACTTGTTTGCACGTAAAGTTCATGAATGTAATCTGCCACCAGTCGACAGTTAGGGTGATTCAACAACATGCGCATGCCAGCAGCATCGGCTGACAGCTCAGCGCTAAAGATCGCGGAATATTTTGCACGTAACGAAGCATGCTGCTGTCATGGAATTGGCGGCGTCACATGTGTGTCTCATCCACCAACCTCCACGGATGTGCCACGCATGCGATGCTGCCATTCCCTTGATAGCTGTGCGTGAAGATTCAGGAAATGAAATGAAGAATCTGTTCACGCCCCACAGGGAGTGGCAGCAGGGGGAGCATGTAAGTCAGGGAGCAACAACTTGCCGGTACACATTGCATTTAGCGCTTCATCACCACACCTACCGGTACCTTCCGGTATTGACACGCGTTAGGAAGGGTTACGCGCACGCACACGTTGCGCCCGACATGCAGCAGGCTGTGCTAGAGCGGCTCGCTGTCCCCGGCCAGCCAGCAGCTCTGCACGCAGTGCGCCCACCTGCTGGCCCAGCGCTCCCTGCACAGCCGGCCCTCCACTTTTAGCGCAATGTTTGGCACACAGCAGCGTAGGGTTGGGGTCTGAGCGGCTCTGCTGCAAGGTTGGGAGTTTTGCGGGGCCAGACTTGATCCAGTATACATGTGAACTCATATTGCACATGGGGTTGGCCCAGCCCCCAACCTGATTCAGTTTTCCAACCCACCGGACACCCCAACCCAGGCAATCCGCCCTGAGGATCAATCTCAGGTCTTATGGCGTCGCGTGCTCCCGCTCAGCTTACCGTGATTTGCCATGCTGGTTTTACAACCCCTGCCAGTGTTTTAACAACCTTTGCCCAGTCACCGCTTGGCTTAGAAGGTGGCATGCATGCTTGACAATGTTGACAGTACGGAATGCATGTTCATACGTTTGCACATTCGATGGTGACATACATCGTGATGCCTGCAGGGGCTCGCTGACGGGCGGGTGGCAGGGCGGCGCTGGTGGTGGCATGCGCCCGGGTGAGGACCTTCTGGGCCTCAAGTGGGAGGAGGCTTGCCTGCAGGTGCACATGCAGGTGAGCCCACGGCGAGGTGACTGGAAGCGTCCGAATGGTCAGAGGGGAGTAGGGTTGTGAGCACTCCGCCTTGACCCAGATCGCACGAATGTCAGAACATGACAGCACGGCCAGCTCATGGCCAGCAGACAGCGGGCTAATGTCGGCGCCTCTTGTTGATCTTCATTCGCGCTGCTTTGCACAGCTCCCTTACTGCCAGGTTGTCATGGTGTTGTTCCAGCGCAACACCATGACAAGCTGGCGGTCCGGGAGCTCTGCAAAGCAGCGCGAATGAAGACCAACAAGCGGAATGTGTACTTCCATCAACGGGCCAATTTTCAGCAATGTTCTTGCGCTGATTGTGGTTTTAATCTCGCTTTTTACATTTTGACCGCATCTTGTCAGGTGGTATGATGACTGATGAGGCACGCAAGGCAGGCATGTGGATATGCCAGATAGGCTCAGGTGTGCACTGCTGATATCGGTGCGGTGGGCACGGTACACTCTGCATGCATGCATGCGGGGAAAACAGCCTGCCCTTGCCCGTCTCATCAATGCAGTCAGTATACCCTTCTACTGGTACCGTAGCATCCCCTTGTACTGGACAATCTACGCTTCCCCTCTGCCTTCTGATGCTGTCCCGGCTTACTCCTACAGGGTTTGAGCAGCAGGGAGGCAGCCCTGCAAGGGGAGCTAGCAGTGGTGGCGAGCTGGCAGGCCGCTCACGCAGCCGCACAGCAGCAGCTCAACGAGGCAGTCGCAGATGCCACGGCGGCGCGTGCACGCGTCGAGCGCCTGACGGCACGAGCAGCGGCGGCCGATGCAGCAGCGGCAGGCCTGACTGGTCAGGTGTGTACACTGTACAGGCGGTTGCACGCACGGCACAACCCGCATACCAGTACACTTCATCGCCCGTGCAGCGCCGACCGCATGTGCTCTCCATCTTTAGGACTGATGGTGTGCACGCACGCCGCAAGTTAGCTGGAAGTTGGCAACATCATATAGGTGCACGGTGTGCCTTCAGAACCGCCGCAAACGCGGCGGCCTTAACGCTAATGGTGTCACTCTCCTTGGAGCAGTCGTTGGCCTTTGTGTACAACGTAGAGCTCTGTGACACACTCAGCATAAAACGTGTCATAACACATGTTGTTGCACGCTGGCGCAGGTGAAGGCTGCGGAGGAGGAGGTGGCGCGCCACCGCCAGCTGCTGCAGCGCCTGGCGCCACGCGCCTCCGCCCCACACCCCGCCGCCAGCCAAGGCTCGGCCCCCGACAACCTCCCTGGTGCAACGGAAGACCCCCACAGCCCAGCCCGTAAGAAGCAGCGGGGTGTCTCCCAGGGCCAGCAGGGCGGCATCAGAGCTGCGGCTGCTGGCAGGGTGACGACCCAGCCGGCGCAGGGATCAGCGGATGAAGCGGCAGGCAGTGCAGTCAATGCCGATGCTGCGGCTGCATGGCGCGACATGCAGGCGGAGCTGCACCAGTGCCAGCTCCAGGTGGGGTCAGGCTGTTCTCAAATCGTAATGTGCACGTGCAATGAAGGCACAACTGTCAGTCCACACACGGCTGTCCTGCTGCTGTGCTAGGGGTTCCATGCGCCCCCCACCACCCAATCGGCCATCAGCGCACATAGTGCCGCATTTCACCTGTAGACTTGAGCCTGTCAGTGCATTCCTTGTTTTAAACGCAAACGCCTCTGCACCCTGCACAACCCAAAAAGCAGTACACAAGGCTGTGCCTGGTCTCGTGTCATGCAGGAGGCATCCCTGGAGTCTAAGCTGGCAGCAGATCAGGCCGCCCTGGACTGCATCGAGCAGGCTGCGGTACAGCGGGAGGTGCGGCTGATGGCGCTCGCTCCGGGGGCAGCAGGCCGAACCGGTGGCGCCAGCGGCGGTGGCGATGATGCTGACGAGGATGGCGACGGCGACTTGTTCCGCTGTGATGATGGCGGTGGCGGCGATGCGGAGTCGCTTGAGCGTGAGGCTGAGAGCGAGCTGCAGCGCCGCCTGCAGGCTAACGCAGCAGCTTTGCAGGTAAATACCATACCGCAGGCAATACTAGCATTGCTAGCAATGCATCTCTCCATGATCCGCTCTTTGCTTTGTGTGTGTGTGTCTAGTGTGTCCCATAGACCTTCGCTTCTGTTCCCACAATCAGGACGGACCCAAATCAGGCTGGCCGCAAAGCAGCAGAGACATGTCGTTTGCAGATACGCCTGTGGCTATGATCATGAGGGTGTGGAGAGGTTTGTTGGCAATGAGAGCCACACGCCCGAGCTGAGAGGTCTCAGCACTGTGCAGGGCGGCGTATGATGGCATGTACAGTATCTGGGCCCTTCGCCAGTTTTGCCATGCTGCACCATGTGTTGTTTGAGCTGAGCCGGGTGTCCAGGTGTTTGCCCCTACTCCAAATTTCCCAACGCTGCGTTGCTAGGCAAGTTGGCAACATGTATGTCATGGTCCAGGGCGCTCATGGATGCATACATACATCCCGCCACAGCCCTGCGAGTGATGCCATGCCAGTGATGGGTATGGCGTGCACGGTTGTGCACGCAGGCCATTGAAGATCAGAAGGCCACCCTCGCACAACAGGAGGCTGAGCGTGCAAGGTGTGGTTGCCGCTGGGGTGCCCCAGAGCACTGTTGACTGTAGGTGCAGGTCGCGCACTGCAGGCGGGAGGTTGTTGTTCGGTACAAAATGGTGAAAGCAATCTCAGCTATGGACAACGGCAATGCTCAAGCTGCTGCACTTTGTCACAGGTCAGCCTTATCAATGTCACCACTTGCACATGACCTCCCTCCTCTGTGTGTTCCATGCGGGTGTGCGTGCAGGCGAGCGCAGGAGCTGGAGCGACAGCATGCAGCGATTGCAGCAGCCATAGCAGAGCTGCAGGTGCGTGCACGTTTTCTATATGACTTAAGAGAATATGAACAGGTATATGACCTGCCTGCGGTTTTGTTACACAGGTAGGAAGATGGATTGTTGAAAGTCGTGAGTGGGTCTGCATGTTTCTGGTAGTCCTGATCAATTTGAGGGTCCTGGCTGCTGGCTACTCCATAATGGGTCCTGAGCTCTTGCATGCAATCATGATTGCATGAGGCCGCCACCAGTGTGAAGCTTGGGCTCACGCGAGCAGACGGGAGCAGCTACGTTTCACGCACATGCAAGTGTCGTGCACTGAGCATGTCGCCATTGGTGGTGTCTGCTCATCACACACATGTGCTGCTATTGTATCGATCCATGCAGGCCAGCATGCGGGCCAAATCCGCTGAGTCAGCGCGTGCAACCAAGCACGTCCACGCGCTGTGCAAGCAGCTGGAGCAGCTGGAGGCTGAGCTTCAGACGCTCACAAGGGAATATGGCCACCAGCCCAGCACCACAGCAGCAGCAGCAGCACCATCACTGCCACCACCACCTACAGCAGCAGCAGCAGCAGCACTAGCAGCGCGCAGCGTCAGCCCTGCTGCTGCTGCGCAATGGGCGTCAGCGGAAGCCAGCACCAAGGCGCCAAGCGCAGGCGACTGGCGGACCGGGCAAGGCGGCGAGGTTGTGGAGGCTGCGCCTGTGAGGGATGGCGAGGCGCCGCAAGCCGAGGTGGCCCGCCTGAGGCGCAGCCTCAAGGAGCTCACCACGGAGCGCAGCAAGCTGCAGGGGCAGGTGGGGCAGGTGAGGCCTCAGCACAGTACCTGCAGCATGCACGGCATGACCCGCATGATTGATTGATTGAGTTTACATCACTTGGCCGATCATTCCATTCATGGATGAGTGAAATGCTGTGTGGGGTGGATGTTCCTGTGAACGTGCGTGCATAACCCGCATGCATCAACAATGTGCCAACCTGCTGTAGCAACCTGCTGTAGCAACCTGCTGCGTGACGTTGTGGGTGCAGTAGCACACATGTGCGCATGCACCATCGCCGGCAGTGCTGGGGATGAGGGTGCACTGCCAAGCAGTGCATGTGGCAAGCAAGGCCCTGCTCTAAGCCTTGTTCACTGCCGTTTTGTGCACCGCTGCAGGGTCCTGCTGCCGAATCTGACCAGTGTGCAGAGCGACAGGCTGCGCTGACAGACCTTACCGGCCGTATGGCTGCGCTAGGAGCGGCAGCGGCGGCGTTGGACGATGGCATACAGGGCAGCAGGGAACAGGTGCGCTGAACCGACAAACACAATCGCAAACACTACCGCCACGGGTCAATCGCAGCATCACCATATTCACGATGCATAGAGGAGAAGGGGCTTTGGATGGGTGGCTGTCCCTGATCAATGCGCGCGTTAACGTCACACGCGCACTGTCGGCATGCATCAACCTCACCCTGCATGCCCTTTCGTCCCGCATCACATCTACTGGGCAAGATTCCCGAATGAGCACTGGATGGGGTCCGGGTCACCTTAGCGACCGCCGGTTGATCAGACAGAGGTGCGGCGGAACCATGTCACCAGGCAAGACGTGTGACTGGCACCTTATGCTTCCTGCCGCCGCAGGTGCTGCGTGCGAACGAGTCCGTGTTCCGCTCCATCAACCGCCGCCTGGGCGCACTGTGCGCTATGCTGCTGCCCACAATGGAGGTAAGAGCGACATGTATCCATATCACTACCATGCGCATGCATCAGGCACATAAGTCCCCGCCTTTGCTAGGTTGGACGTTTGACATACCATGGTTGACAGTTGCAGTGCCTTGCATGTGTTCCAGCGTCCCACCCTAGACCTGATGCCGTACCCGTGACTGCGGCTGGAAATGATGATTGGATGACGTGCCGTGCATCACCACTGAGCGCATGCAGGTGGGCCTTGCTAAGCCCAAGGGCTGTGCCAGCGAGGGCGTGCTGCTGAAGTTCCGGCGGCGCGATGCGGACGACCGCGATACAGCCGCCGCGAAGGCGGTGCATGGCCAACAGCCTGCTAAGGCGGACGACCGCGCAGAAGAGACCGAGGCCGGGATTGCATCTGATGGCTGGTCCACGAGCCTGGAGCAACTGTCAGGTGATGTGATGGGGGATGGTGGAGCATGACAGCGAGGGGCTTGCATGGTGTGCATGGATGGCTGTGGGGATGCAGGCTGCCTGAATGTTGCGATCCAGCCAACCACTTTGCACTCTCGTGTATGCAACCGCCGGCGCCACAGTCACCCATGCACGTATTGCCTACTGCGCCATGCAGATGGATGGCTAAACCCTGTGGGATAGGGGTGTGGTGGTCACCTGTGCATGTTGATGGTTGACTTTACATCACTTGGCCAATCAGGCCATTCATGGATGGTGTCAGTGGATGCATGTTGATGCTCTGCATCCTCTGGCTGTGTCAGTGTGTGCCAAGTCAGGAGCCGGCTGATCTGCTCATGACTCAGCCTCCACCCAGCCCCCTATGGGCCCCCACTTCATCCCACAATTGCAAGTCGTCGTTGTGTATCATTGCGTGCTGTGCGTGCAGGGGGTCAGCGCACGCTGGTGTGCGTGGCGCTGCTGCTGGCTGCGGCGGCGGCCGGCTCACGCTCCGGGCTGCTGCTGGTGGATGAGGTTGACGCCGCGCTGGACGAGCACAACCAGAAGAGCATCGCGCGCCTGCTGAGGCATGTAGCCCATGCGCGCTCCGGCTGCCAGGTGCGACTTCACACCACGGGTGCGGTCAGCTGCACGCAGCTGCCTGTTGAATGCAAATAGCTAGGTGACCCCGTGTATGTATGTAGTCATCGGCAGCGCGTCGCGTGTGCTCCCCAGTGCCCCGCGGTGGCTCACAGGCATGGACCACCTTCGGCGTATCGATATGCTTGATACAATGCACGATTCGATCCACCCATACGACTATTGGCCTGTCGATTGGTGACTTTCGCTTTTGATCAACGATGCGTGCATGTGCTGTCAGGGCTGGGCAAGACCATGCGTGCATCATTGCAATGCTCGAGCAAATGAAGCCTGAGTGCCGGCCCAACTTCATTTCAGTACCGTAGTGGATATTCAACGTCACGCGATTGCACTGGCACCGCCGCAGGTGCTTGCCGTGACCCACAACGCCAACTTCCAGGAGACATGCGACGAGCTCGTGCACCTCTCCCGCGACGCTCAGGGCACGCGCCTGGTGCGCGTCACACAGGGCGCCTCCGTACCGCAGCTGCTGCCAGCGCGCTAGGTGCGCTGCTGGGGCTCCTAGCTTGCATGCCTGACCTGTGTGGCGCACGAACTAGCGTGGACCCCCTGCCTCATACCCGCGTCGTGTACAGCCGTGCTGGATGGTAGCGCTGCGCTTCGTAGGCAGGCGCCTGCTGGACCTGGCCTGGACTGTACCTGGTGGTACCTAGACCCGGTGTGAGGCTTGCGGGTGTGGGGCTCATGTTTGCTCGCTGCGCATCGTGCTTAGGCGTGCTCGGCCTCGCGCCTGTCGCCCAACCCAGTTGCATCGGCTGCATGTGCATACGCGCGTCTGCTGGTGCTGTCGGTTTGTCTGATGCGGCGGCCTCGCGCTCCTTGCCCTCGCTTGGGTTGCCTGCCCGCCTGCCCCGTTGCTGCTGGCTGGGATGGACGGCCTGGGCCTGATTGCCGCCCCGTCTCTGCCCCGCTGCGGCGCCCGCTGTCTTGCTGCTCGGGCCGCCGCCGCTTTGTGTCTGCCGCTGCCGTGCGCCCGCTGGTGCGCCCCGCCCTTGCATGCCTGCGTGCCTGCCTGGTGTGTGTGTGCGCAAGCCCTGCCAGCATCGCTGTCATGATGTCCCGCTGTCCACCTGCTTGTCGTGCTGTTGGTGGGGTGTTGTTTGCAGTGGCCCTTCACGATACAGGCCCTTGTTTAACTTGTTTCCCTCTGGGTACGGGCCGGGCCAACACGTGACCGCCACTTCACATATCATCTGCCTTGGCCAGCACACTTAATCTATATCACATTGCTATCATTTAGATCACATTGCTATTGAATCCCGCCCCAAACGCGGGCCGCTGCGTTGCAATCGGCGAGGGCGAGCTGTGCATTGCGATCTGATCTGATTGGTTACAGTGTGGCGCCCTTGTTACCAAGAGCGGGAGACCTCCATGCAAGCATGCATGCATGCATGGGAGCCCATGCCCAACGGGGGACACAGCAACAGCACCCCAACCACACCCCCACGCCAACAGCGGCGCCAAGGAAGCAAGTGACAAGAGGTAGCGCACACCGAGCAGCACAACAGGCACAACAGCGTGCATTGCGATCTGATCTGATTGGTTACAGTGTGGCGCCCTTGTTACCAAGAGCGGGAGACCTCCATGCAAGCATGCACGCATGCATGAGAGCCCATGCCCAACGGGGGACACAGCAACAGCACCCCAACCACACCTCCACGCCTAAAGCGGCGCCAAGGAAACGAGC
>BDDA01000175.1:118807-165438 GCA_001662385.1 Chlamydomonas asymmetrica | reverse complement strand
CCTTCCTCGCTGCGTGTGTGCAAGTACGTGTGCGAGGATGCAGGGATGGCCCCCCCCCCCCACCCCCCCCGCTCCGCTAGACATGTCTTGCACAGTTCCACATGCACGGACCCACTCGTCCAACCAACCACATGCAGCAACATCGTCGCCATCAGCCAGCATGCAAGCTACCTGGCTACAGGTGCTGTATCTCGTCAGGAAGCGGTCGATCTAGCTGATTGCACCATACGAGTCCCAACACACCCGTGCACCTTGAAAACATGTGGCTTGCATGCGTGTATGCACCAAACACGCGGCTTGAATGCATGTAATGTATGCAGGCAGGCAGGCAGCTCTATCAGCGCGCACCTGGTTGCTGCCGCACCCGGCGCGTGGGCGGGCCGGCACGCAGGTGGCGTCCGCGGCGTAGTTGTTGTCGGGGTACTTGACGAGGCCGGAAGGGCAGAGCGCGCACTCGGTGCTGGAGGTGCCGCTCTTTGGGGTCATGCCCACGTTGCACGGCGAGCAGCGGCCGCCGACCGCGATCTGGGTCCGAAACACGCAGCGTAGCAGAAGCAGTTGCAACACCGCAAGGCAAATGTCACTTAGCATTAGGCGAACAAGGTAATTCAGTGGAGTACGGATGGCACGGTCCCTGCCTATGAACGGTGTTGCTCACCAGACAGGCGATTCTGCTTCCATGTGTAAATTCCATGCTCACAGCCTCACCGTTGTTCGCTCAGCCGGTTTTGGGTGGGTGCGTGTGAGCGTTCACACGCACGCACCCACCCACCCACCGACCCCCTAGGTACTCCACCCCCACAAGCACACGTCCACTCAATCCCCCAAAACCCAAGTCCGTCGCACTCTTCAACGCACCTGGTTGGAGCCGCACCCCTCACGGGCAGATTTGCAGACAGCGTCTGCAGCGTAGTTGTTGTCAGGGACCTGTACATGCATTACACATTGCAGTCCGAACCAATACCAGTCAGCATCAGAGTGGGGTGCATTGCATTATTTGCATGCCCCTACCCGGGGGCCTTCATAGCGGCCCGATCGGGGTTAATGCAAGTGACATACGTACAGCGATTTGCAACCCGTCCCGCAATCACCTACCCAAGCCAGGTTTGTTTGGCTTATTTAGCTTATTCCCACAGCCAGCTGTTCATTGACGCACCTTGACCAGCCCAGTACCGCACACAGAGCAGTCGGTGTCGGAGCTGCCGGGGGTCTTGCCCACGTCGCATGGCGTGCACCTGCCATTCAGCGCCACCTGAAAGTCACAAGAACAGAGGGGCCAGAAGGTGACTTAGGAACAACAGCGTGTTGTGATGACAAGTCAGCTCCAAAAAGGCTGGTAGCGCACTAGCGCAGAGTGCGCAGCTTGATCCGTGGATTTCATGCACAAGAAGAGCGAGCAGCTAATCTAGTTGTTGTGCATGCGTGCGCCTCTCACCTGGTTGGTGCCGCAGCCCTGGCGCGCAGGCTTGCACTCTGCGTCGGCGGCGTAGTTGTTGTCAGGGACCTGCATGACCATACCGCGCACGTACACGATGAGGCAGTGATGGGAATGCATGCATTGTCGCTAGTAAAGTCATGTGCGACACCTCAATTGCTGGCTTGTGCCATGTGTTTAGCACGTGTCAGCTGCAGACCTCTCAGCGGCTGGGAACAGCTAGCACAGGTAACACAAGCATGAGGCACTGCCCGCATGGATGCCCACATTGCGTGGATGCATGCGTGGATTGATGGACGCCTGCATGGGTGGATGCCACGCATGGATGGATGCCCATATGGGTACCCCCCTCACTCTTCCCTCCCCATTCCTCCCTCATCTGTGTATGCGTGTGTTCCATCCGCCCCTTCGTGCCTATCGCAGACACAGGGCAACAGAGCATGCTAAGCATGCATGCGTCGTGTGGCCGGGATTGCAAAGCACAACAGCATGCAGGTAGAGCCATGCTCAGGAGGTTGAGGGCATTCTGGCATCGTGCAGGAAAAGGATGGGAGCATGGGCGCAATGAGCGCTCCGGCGGCACGCATGCTATCTACGCAATGCTCACATACCCTGCGCAAGTGGGCAATCGGATGCAACCTGCAAGTGCACACGAGCATTATTCATGAGGTCCCATCCTAGGGGCTGCGCTTGCAGCCTGTTGTCCACTCACGCACCTTGACCAGCCCAGTGCCGCACACGGAGCAGTCGGTGTCAGAGGTGCCAGGGGTCTTGCCCACATCGCATGGCATGCACCTGCCGTTCAGCGCCACCTGGACGTGGCCAAGAGGTATAGGGAGTGGCGCAGAAAGCAATTGAGCTCAGGCGACGCGGGGCAGCAGGAGTAGGAGGGGGGCTGGAGGGGTGAGCCAGCGATGTATACTGGCAAGGACCGCAACACGAAAAACGCTCAGTGGAAAGCGACACACGGCAGTAACGGCAGTGTGCAGACAGGCTTCAAGAATTTGCCCTGCTGTGCGCCCGGCACATTGGGAGAGGCCTGGAACTGTGATGGGCTGTGCGTGGGTTGCTGTGCGTGTGTGGGCCTCTCACCTGGTTGCTGCCGCAGCCCTGGCGCGCCGGCTTGCACTCAGCGTCGGCGGCATAGTTGTTGTCAGGGACCTGTACAGACATAGGTAGGCCGGGTTTACGCACCCGTGGAGGCAGCGGTGAGACTCTACTTGATGCATATGTTCAGACGCATGCGCTGACGCATCCGCCGCCTACCACCTGCATGGCCGCATCGCTTGCGCAGAGCGTGGTGCAGGCCAGCAGCCAACAAAGACAGGAAACAGCTGCCTGAACCTTCAATTCTAAAATCCCTCAGGAAATGGACATGCATGTGCGGTGAGCTGTATGCGGCGGGCTCGTATGCGCATGCACAGAGGTTCATGTTGCTTTGCACATGCTACTGGTACAGATTGAGCAGTTTTGTTGGGGTGGCTGCCTGAGCGGCACGGGTGCGGTGTGCACTCGCTCTGCAGTCGCAACCTGAGCCGGCACATTTGAGAGCAAGGCAAAGCGTGCAGCACATGCGTGGCTGTGAGTGTTCATGGGTGCCACTCTCGCTGTGATAATGCGCACCTTGACAAGCCCAGTGCCGCACACGGAGCAGACGGTGTTGGAGGTGCCGGGGGTCTTGCCCACGTCGCATGGCACGCACCTGCCGTTGAGGGCCACCTAGAATTGCGCACACACACAGTAGAGCGTGCGAGGTAAGAACCACTTCCAGAAGGTGGTTCCACATGCACAATGGTGCAGCGCTGCGTGCCAAGTGTCGGAAAAAACATACTGTGAGGGTAACCGCGCAGGGTGAGAGACCTTTGCTGTAGCACACGTTCCACAGGGTGCTCAGCCCACAATCACGGGTACGTCCACAAACAGCGACCACCACTTCACGGGTGCGAGATGGCAAGCGCATACCACACGTGCTGACCTGGTTGGTGCCACAGCCTCCATCACGAGCGTCCTTGCAGACCGGGTTGGTGGTGTAGGTATTGTCAGGCACCTGCGTGTTCAGCAAGCCAATGATTGTTCACAGCGTGTCATGAATTCGTATCACCCCGTTGGTCTGTTCGCATTCCTGCCCTTCGCCGCGGATAACATGAATAGTGGGAAGAGGTGCAAACTGCATCCTGCTTTCCAAGTATCCAATGCCCGATGTCCCGCACACCTACCTTGACCTGGTTTGATGGGCAAGTGACACACGCGTTGCCCGCTCCCCGCACCTGCAAGGCACCAAGTTGCATCGCAAGAGCAATTGTTGGCCACCTTCGTCTGTAACAGCTCTGAGCTTGCTATGAGAATACTGACAGTGATTGTGCTATTGTGGCCTCGCTCGTGGGTGGGTAAATGGGCGGAAAGCGTGCACAGGATTACCACCTGGAACGAAACCCGTCACACAAATCGTGCACATATGAACTGTCACTGTTTTGGGCCTTGACTGGTTGGATGATGCACCATGTACAGTAAGGCTTGCTCTGGGCTGTATTACATGGCGCAGTGGTTGCTGAGCAGGGTCCGAGCGCAGTCAAGGACAGGGTCCCAGCGGCACCAGAACTCGCGAGCACAATGGCCAGCCTTCAACCATACACTTCTCCCCAGACCCCTTGACTTCAGGGCAAGTAAAATTTCATTTCACCAAGGAAAGCCTTAACCTGCTCAACCACCAAGAGAGTGACGTGTCAAGAAGCAAGCAATGGGTTGACACACCTGGTCTCAACCAACCAGATGCTTGACCACGAACGCACGCACGGCAACTGAGCCACTAGTTTACACTTGCACCGACCTGACCGTTTGGGCAGGGGTCTTCGGCGCGGGCTCCAGTGAGCGCCATGGCCAACAAAACTGCCACCCAAAGAAAGCCGCCGTGTGTGCCTGTCATGGTGTCGCCTGCGCTGCATAAGGCGAGGTCCACAGCAGGCACAGCTTGCCGCGGGTTTTAGGCCACGCTCTTCGCTAAATGTTTTGCTGGAGGCGGGCATACAGAATTGGCTTGTGAGCTGGGGCGGGGTACATACGAGCAGAATGAACAGCGCGCGCAACAGTTTCTTCGGTGACGGTGTTTAGTATGCTGCTCATGCTCATGCTAACCAAGCGACGCGCCAGGGGGTGGAGCAGGAGCCCTCACCCGCCCTCACCTCTCAGGTTGCTGATTGCTTGCTTGTGCAGCAGGTAGGACGGTAGGTATATGCAAATGGGTTACAGCGCGATACGGGAGTGAGTCAAGGCTACCCGGTCATAAATATTGACATCGACACGGTTAATTCTCCGCGTTGCTTACTGGATGCTGCCGCGTCCACGACGTTTCACATCATACGTTCGTTCAAAGTGTTCTCGGCCTTTGTGTACTACTATGTGTTGGAATCCCGTTGCAGGCCAGCGTGGTTCGCCTGGCCAGCTTCCTGGATACACCAATCAACAAGCGTAATTACAAGTTTTGATCAGTGCTTTCAAGTTAAAACTGGGCCCTGCGTGTGATGCCTGAACTGTCCAGATTCTGTCCAGAATCAATGAAGGTCAACGCGCCTGCGGATATGCGTACCATGTTGGCCTGTGATACGAATTAATGGGTATTAAGAGACTCATAAGTGAGCCTGTACTGTATGATGGCAGTGCGTTGAGGGACTGGGTCAAAGAGTGAAGCCTAGAAAAAGCGTTCCTACCAGCACTCACACACTTCCGCAACTCTCCTGTGAAAGCCGTTTTTCCTACACGTACACGTACACGTACAGTATCGGAATTGCATGTTTCAGAGCATGTCGTGCTCAATGACTTGACCCCCGCACGTCAAACCTGACCATGAAATGAGGCAAACGCGCGCAGCGGTAGCAACTGCCCAGATGGATTTGTCGAAGGAACTCAGGTGCGAAGTTTGACGGGACCGTTTCGATGGGGAAAAGTCGACCCTGGTGTATTCCAGTCTGCCAGGCTGAGCAGAGCGACTGAACCAACGACGGTTTCCATTGCTCGGATGCCATCTATCCGCTTGCGCTGTCCAGCGGTGTGTGCGAAGTGGTGGGGTGCATTTTGCAATGCGGGACTGTCACAGTGGTGCTTTTGGTGTGCTCCTTGTACTACACGTTGGGTGTGAGTAGTGTGAGCCGCTGGTGTGTGTGTACAAGCACTGAGTGAGCGCCTGTTTAGCTCTTCACATGGAGCTCAGCTGCCACTGAGCCTGCCGGACGCTGGTGACAACCTGACGCGTTGGTTGGCATGCCGTGACGCAGGTGAGGATTCTTTGGAGGTAACGATGGGTGGTGCCAAGTCTCCCGTCGAGTCTCTTGGGTAACAAGCACAAGAAGAAGCAGTCCGAGCCCTGATATGAGCAGCAGTACCGCAACCCATGATGCTTCTAAATCCTGCCTGCATGCTCCCCTATCCTCCCTCTCTTAGCGCTGTCCTTGTGTCGTCACTCGTCAATCGTCATGTGTTCGCTTCCATAACCCTCACACCAGTGGCACAAACAAGCAGAGGCTCTGCACTGGCTTGCCTGAACTGCCATCCTGCTCTGGGCCTTTCGCAGCACACACACGTCATAACTAATTAGCAAGAGTACCTCCCTCATTTCAGGCGCGAGGCTGCATGCGTGACTGCATGACTGCACACGACGGGGTGTCATAGCAGAACCCGTGGTCGATGGCAGCACCCTATGTTGTGGCGCTAGTGGCGTCTCAGCTGTCATGGGGGTGCATGCATGCAGGGATCGTGCAGGCTTATGTATAGCACAGCCCGCAATGCCCGGATGGACGCGGCTGAATTTCGCGCCAAATCCTGGAACCCGAATGGGTTGCCTTACGCCGGTATCTCCCCGCCCAGCGCGCGGCAAACACAATGCCGTTTCCCAGCGATGGCATCGCCAGCAGCGCATATCGCAGCAGCCGCAGCCCCTACCAGCTACGCCGCACCATCCACTTCAACAGCTCCAACAGCAACCCCTGTCACAGCAGCCGCAGCCCCTACCAGATGCGGCGCAACATCCAGTCCTACAGCCACACCCGCCAGTGCTGCCGCCAGTGGACGCTGCGCCAACGCAGCAGCAACAATTGGGCCAACCACAGCTACACCAACACCGCGCCCGCTTGCCCGCTTCATGAGCAAGCGCCACGGCCGCCAGACCAGGGCGGGGGGGGTGCCTGGACCGGGAAGGGGGGCATCTTGTGCCTATGCCTGCTTCTGGCAGTCCGTGTGGAATGCACCTGTGTGAATAACTTGCGTGTCTTCGCATACCGTCTGGCTCATGCACCTTTGCCTTGTGCGGCCATGCGGGAGTAAGGCGGAAGGCAGGTGGTGATCATAGTGCCGCCAAATGTGTGGCATGCAATACGTTGATGTCGGGTACCTGAATGCAATCGTTTCTTGACTGCCCCACGTACAGGCCAGCTATTGAGTGGCTGGCAAGCTTGGTGGCACGCGATGGATGGCATGCACCCGCCCGCTGTTGACACCAACCGTCATTGCGGCGGACGATCTCCGTCTGTAGCAGAACGTTTTTGTTAGACCTCAGGCAGCTTTATGGCAAGCGCTGCGCCCGACTGCCATCTGGTCAGCGCGGACCTCGGGACAAGCCAGCAACATAACGGCTGCGGCGGTGGTGCATGCAGCCGTCACCATGCTGCGGGTTGAAATGATTCAAACGAAGCTGCAGTTCAACCGCTCCAAGCTGCATGAACACCTGCTGGCCTGCAGCATTCCCAGGGCTCTGTTGTCTGTTCACACGGTGTGCTGTCTTCCCAAGCGGCCTTCTCGTCCATCTGGACTAGCAGCGGTCTGTGTTGGGTGTGGCCAGCCTCTCAGCTGGGCAGCGCGTGCTCGCTGCAAGTGTTGCTTTCGGTGTCGCACCCAGTGGGCGGTGTCGCAGGCGTGCTGCAGGCGATCCGGGGTTGGGGGTGTAGCGCAGTGATTTGCTGCCACCGTTGTGTAAAATTGCTTGGGTTCGATCCCATGCACCATTCCATTCCGTTCCATTCCTTTCTTGGCTTCCTGCTGTGCCCGCTATGGCCACGCATCCCTGTGGTGAATCCCATTGTCAGCATGGTGTGGCGGCGTCCCCCCGCTGTCCGGTGTGAGTGTGTGATTTTCTTCTGTGCGCATGAGTGATTGCATGCGAGTGCGTTGTACCTAGGAGTACCGTGTCACGAGGACAGCGTCGTCAACGTACGCTTGGTGGCCGCCAACGTGCTGCAAGGTAAGGTGATGCCGCGATAGGTACAACCCCGCATGCACCCACACCAAGGTACCCAGGGAATAGCTTGAATCACCCAAGCTTGGTACATTCCGGGATGTGCGCGCCCTGGTGTGCCTCAGGCTGTGCCACCATCGAGCAAATGCTCTGCTTTTGCTCGTGCATGCATGCTTCACTCTGGATGTGCCAGGCAATGTTGAATGAATCCTATGCGCATGCTCGCTCTGGGGGCATTACCAGTCAGTACCATGCAACGGGGCATTTATCCTGTGTGCGGCGTACTGGAGCACCAAGGGAGGGCCTTGGCGCTCTTGTGTGCGGTGCAGTTGGTGGGACGGTGGGCTGCACTGCTGTGCTTGGGTGAGTGTGCGGGATGGTCAGGCAGCGTTCGACGTCATCCATGTGGGCAACGAGGGGGTTCCATGCCAGCTCCATTGGTTGGTGCATGATAGACGGGTGTAAGTGTCGTGCACGCACGGCCCTCAAGCTAAGTGCATTTTAGGAAGGTGCACTGAACGCAACACCTGTATGTGGCGGATTTCGGAAGTGGGTCAGGAAGCAGGCAAGGCCAGCATTGTGTAGACGTTCAGATGTCCATGAAGTACACGCTTGCAGTTCGTTGTTTCACCCCACCAAAGCCTGTCGAGGCAGTTATCATACCTGCTGGCAGCGCAACACGCTTTGGCAAGTTAGCGCTCACAATTGCGCTCGCTCCTGTTGCATGTGCCCTGGCGCGCCTCAGGCTGTGCCACCGTTGAGCAAATGCTCTGCTTTCGCTCTTGCATGCATGCTTCACTCTGGATATGCCAGGCAATGTTGAACGAATCATATGTGCATGCTCGCTCTGGGGGCATTACCAGTCAGTACCATGCAACGGGGCATGTATCCTGTATGTGTGCAAACAAGGGGGGTACTTGTACAAGTAGGCCATATAGTAATATCGCTTCTGGGCTTTCTTGGGCAGAAATCCCCACTCCTGTGCTAGCGCAGGGCACAAGTTTCAGGCCTTCAAACTGAACGCAGAACTCCTGGCGTCCGTCCATCCACGTCCGAGCCTTTTTTTATGAGCTTCCACGAACTCCTCGCTGCAACTACACTGCTTGTGAGCGAGCCTTGTGGGCCTGCTCCAGAACGACCCTCAACTTCAGGCTCAAGACCCGCTGGATGTGCAAGCGCTGATTGCCCTGCCTCGTCAGCAACACTGACTGGCTATCTGGGGCAGTTTTAAGCGCAAGCGTTAGTGCCAAGTTTTGAAGCACTTAACACAGTATACACAGCCATCTCATAGTGCACACCTATATGACTGGCCCCGCAAGCTTTGCGCCAGGGTCACGCGTGTGCCACACGGCACTGGTACTGGCGACATCGGTGAGAACCGGGAGCCCAGGCTGAAAAGCAAACGACCGCTTCCACAACATTCCAACCCTCCATAGCAAACATGTGTTCCGCCTTTCTGCGTGCGTCCCGCCTTCCATCGTCGCGCCTGGTCCCTGCGCCCCACACCAGCAGCACCAGCAGCACCAGCAGCACCAGCTATGCCACAGATGCACGGCCCAGCAGCAGGCACGCCATGGCCGTGCACTCGGGGCGCTCTAACAACGGGGTGCAGGCTACTGCAAAGACAATCACGCTGACGGACGGACAGCGCACTTGACTGAGACAGCTGACGTGGTTAGCAAGGACGGATTGAAGCAGCTGTCCAAGAGGCTTGCTGAAGGACAGTGAGACTGGCTACAAAATGTACGGGGCTGCGTTTGAGCATCTTGTCGGCGGAAGGACATACACGCCGGTGCCACGGCCAGCACTGCCGCGCAAAGGCGTGGCCAACGTACAGCTAGTCGTTCCTCTTGACAGCGGCACGGAGACGCTTTTTGATTTGCTTGAGCAGACAGCGCTAGGGCGAGTAATGGACACCTACAACTCGCCTGGACTCCGGCAGCACGACGATGATCAGATCATCACGCGTGTGGTCGACATGGCCCCGGAGACCATGTACCATGTTGTGACTACTGGGTGGGGCAAGCTTTTGCAGCAGGTGCGCGCAGCCATCACTGTTTCGGGCTGGGGCTGCAGCATGCGCCGCAATGGGGCGCCGTCAGGGGCTGCTGTAGTACGGATCGCTCAGCCTTACAGCATGCACAGCATGCACAACATGCATGCAAGCGGCATCCTGCCGTGCTGTGCATGCTGTGCATGCTGTAAGGCTGAGCGATCCGTGTCAGAGCCGCGCAGTGCACAGGCACATGAAGTGGGCAGCGCCACCTGGTCCCAGCGCCCGCCTCTGCATTCCTGCTGGCCGACTGGGTCGTGCAGGTCCAGAATATCCAGGGTCATGCGGATGGTCAGGGCGTGGCGGCGGAGGAGCTGGCCGCGTTCCTCCAGGACAACATTGTTGCGACATTTCCGGGCCCAGGCGTTGTTGTAGACGAGCTGCCATGCGCCCCGTTCCGGGACGCCCGTGGCCAGGTGAGGTGCCAGGGCGTACTTGTGCGGGCGTGGGGGGGAAGTTGGGGCCTTTGGGGCCATTGGGGCCTTTGGGGCCTTGGGGGGAAGTTGGGGCCTTTGGGGCTTTGCATGCATGCATGCGTGAGTGGCGAGTGGGGGCTGGGGGCTCAGCTAGGCGTGCATTTTAGAGTGTGCGTATGTGTGTGGGGGAGGAGGGGGAGGAACCCCATTCTGAGAATTATGTTATGTTATGTTATGTTACATCATCAGGAGCGTGTTGGCCATACGGCCCATGCTGCCCCCAGATCGGGACCAGGCAGGCAGAAGAGGGCGGAACCCCATTCCGAGAACCACCGGGTACACGATTTGCTAAACGCACAGCCTGGATGCGCATGCGGTGTTGCATGCCAGCCCCCCATGCCACACGCACACATTGAATGCGGACGATGGCTGCCGGCAATCATGTATTTTGTGCAGCTTGTTCAAGTTCGCATGCGTGCACACCGCAAAGGCACGCACGGACTGGTTTTGAATGCTCACCTCAGCCCTGCTTTGCCGTCCTGCCCTGTGCCTTGGCTCGCTTCAAAGGACTTTGTGCGGTTTGATGCGGCCATGGTGGTGCACGTTAACAACGGCCCCGCCCACCTCGTCGTGGGTGAGCACCAGGCGAGGTTGGATGGCAACGGCCTCGCTGCCGCCCTTGGCAAGGCCGTTCGGATCAAGTGGGTACTCACTCTGCGCTAGATGCATAGCACTGTCTTGCTGTTGTGAGTACAGCGATGAATTCCACATTACTTCTACTCACATGGGCTCGGGTTGGCCAGCACCCACAAACCGCGCGTTTCCATGATGGGTCCGTGTGTTCCCTTCCGCCCCTCTTGTCGCGGAGGAGTCAACCAGAGCCCGACAATGCAATGCATAGCGGTAAGCCCTCACACCGTTGCCCGATCAATTCATTGTTCCCACTGCCTCTTGCGCAGGCGCGTACTGCACGACAAGCAGGTCTGCCCGGAGCTGTGGGAGAGGATCCAGCACGTTAAGACCATGGAGCTGTACGTGTCTGGTGCTGCGGGAGTTCACCCGGGAGTGGACAAGGAAGATCTGATCACACTCGCTGCAGAGGGGGGCATGGGGGTGGTGCTTCCATCGGGCGGTCGCCTGGGCATGGTGCTAGCAGCTCCGCGGACGCCATTGTGAGGCTGCATCGGCAGCAGTAGGTTTGTATCGGCAACACTTCGTTGTATGCATTTCGTGCGGATGCCGGTACAACCGTTCGTCGTGAGCAACTACACACTAGGTGCGCTGAGCCGTTGGGCGCTGCGAATCTACCTCGACGAATTGTGAGATCGGGAGGCGTGCATCGGGCACGGTGGAGTGGAACCGTCATCTGCCGCTGTTGTGCAGCATCCGAAGCGGCATGAGTACCGCTGGCACCGCCCTTTCACTTGACACTGGCGCCCCTTCACTTGACTCACTTCACACGGGCGCCCCTTCACTTGACACTACTGGACCATCCATGCCAGCCGGTTCCAGAGGTGATGCGTGCTTGCGCTGCCTGGCGCGTGCTGAAGTGAGGATTCGGGTGTTGCAGGTGCACCCGCTGCCAGCTGCTCAGCTCCGCAGCAGCGACTGACATGCTGCAGGGATTGTCACCCAGCAGTGCGCATCCAGCGTGCTTGGACCGAATGGTAGCCCGATTCCGGCCTGTTGGCGCCATGCATGTGATGTAGGGGGCTTCTTCCGGTGGATTCCACCAGGCCCCCACCCCCAAATGTTTCCGCAACACTCGCACATGACCTGCACGACGATTGCCACACTGTTATCATGATGGATACAGTCTTTGCTATGGCTCTGGAATCTGGATGTAGTTTTGCACATTTCCATGCACAATGTGCTGCTTATGAACTGTAAGCTGCAAATGCAATGGCAAGCTGGTTGGCCATGCCGCGTCTGCTGCTGGTGCTCCAGGGTTTGTGAACGCCTTCATCCAACAAGCCACCTGCATTCGCATGGTACCTGACTTGCTGACAGTCGTTCGCCGCTCCAGCATCAGCCGCGCTTGAAGGCATTTCATCTGAGCTTTCAAACGTTGGCCCTCCTCAATCCTCCTGAGGCTTCTCGGCATGCTAACTTTAGCGCTGCACCTGCCGCCCATGTGCGCGGCGCAGCAAATTGCGCCTCACTTTGCAACAACGCATCCATATCATCCAACGCGCTGCTGCTGGGCTCTGCGCCCAATCCGCTCGTTCGGCCATCGGCTCCGTAGTGCATGGCGGTTTACAGGTCGTTAAACTCATGCCGTACACTATTAAGCTCATACAGCACATTATAAGGCCAGGCAGTATAATATTCTTAAGCTCATGCAGTGCACTATAAGCTCAGGCAGCAAACTGGGTTAAGTAGCGCGATCGGTCGAAAACAATCCGCCCATCACGCTTCGATATCATTAGCCACGGTTACAGTCAAGAGCAAGCTGTGGTGTGGCTCAGCACGTGGCCACCACGTGTAATGCCGCCACCTGGTGTCGGCACCGCATGCGCACCGTGCATGGTCTGCGGCGCATTGCTTGCTGCCCCAAGGTGAACTTGCACGCGTGATGCACACGCACGTGGGGCGTCCAGGATCCAGAACCCCACGCAAGCGCGTTGTGTTGTCCATCACCTAAGCAGGCGGGGGATTCCCTGAAAGCCCGCTGCAGCTGCACGCATTGCATCATCATCCAACGACATCGAAACCCGCCTCCGCATGGTTGCCAAACCTAACTAGAACGACAGTCGCTTGATGAACTGGTGCCACAACTGCATTTAACCCTGCAGCCACAGACAAGGTGCTGCAGAGCCTTCTTAGACATTTGCAATACTTGTTTTTTTACTTGAAATGTGGTGCGCACCCCATCTTATGCCCCGGCCAGGACTGTGCAAAAGAGGGCGTTTAGGCGGGCAAAAGAGGGCGTGAGGTGGGCGGCGGCGCCTGGCTGGTTGATGAGGGTGCTACCCTCCACAGCCCAACCGAACGCCCCGAAGACCTACGCCGCCCGCCCGGCCACAGCAGTTTTATTGACAGATACTGTATCATGGACGCACACACGCGCATGTACACAAGATTTAGGACCGCAGACATCGAGCGAGGCATTCACACTCCGGTGCATTAGGTGCATGCATGCAGGGCGCGTTCGGCAATGCGGCGGCAACCTCTGCCACATTTGAAAGCACGACATGCGATGCAGCACATGGGTGGGCGGAAGCAAGCAAAGCAGACAAGTGGAGTGAGACGTGCAGGGCCACGGGCATTGAGAGCGAGGCAGGAATGAATCCTGTTGGCTTTTGATGCACGATAGGCAAAATCAAGCAATAAACTTTACTTGAAGCATTCAGGGGGCTACGAGGAAGGAACTCTTGAGCAAGCTGGCCACAAGAGGCCGCTAAGCAAGTTGATTCATAGGGCTCGGAAAGACAAGGAAGGAGAAGAGCTTCGCCGTGTAAAACGCAAGGCAGCGTGCAGTGACGGAAACGTCCATGTGGACACGCGGAACACTGACTCGTCGGCCCAAAGGTGGGCGTCAGCCAAAACTCAAAAGCGAGTGAAGCCAGTGAACGGAAGGGAGCCACCAGCTTGGATGAGTCACAACAAGGCGGAAGGCAATAGGAGAAGTACTAGTCGAGGCGGACAACACCGGTAAGCAAAACTGCAGTTCTGCTGGCAGCGGACGCTCGCGGGTGCGCTGTTTTTCTGTGCATCACCCACACTGCTAGGGGGTCAGCCGACAACATCCCGATGCACAACACCGTGTCATGCAACACCTGCAGCTTTCGAAAGCCGTGTCAAGTATGGATGCAATCAGACAATGCCCAAGATCACCCCGGCATGCGTCATCACATTCAAGCATCCGACGCAGCGCCAACACAATGCGCCCCGCATGCATGCATCCACGATATGCATGCCACGAACACACCGTACTGCCGGCCCAAGGCAAACATGCAAAATGCACATGCATGATTGCGCATGCACGATTGCTCATGCATGATTGCAGAGGACACGCGCATGCCAACAGGCGCGTCGCCCACAAAGCTTGCGAGGCACACAACCCAGGTGCAGATCCCGGGTAGCCTTCCGTGCAACAAGTGCAGTACAGGTGCGGCAGCCATGTTCCTTGAAACAGATACATACTGCATGTGCGCCCATTTCAGGGAGTTTGAGGGCCGGAGGAAGCTGCATTATTCACCTACACCAAACAAAACGTGGCCGGTCAGTTCTTCTTTGAAACCGTCACGGGCGTGCCTGACGATGCAGTCGCGTTCCGCCCTGCATGCGGCATCGCTTCGTAACATCACATGCGCGCATGCACCCGCCGATCTGGCACCTGCGCTGGCCGACACCTGCTTGTGCGCATGCGCACTCATCACGCATGCTGCAGCTGACCCCTCACCTCAAAAATCATTCCCTAATGGCAGGCCTGCGGTGCCACCGGATGTAAAGTCGATCAATCATGAACATGCAACCACCATGAACAGCAAGCGCATCCAACAGCGGCGATCCCATTATTGCAGCAACGTTGCACACCAAGCTACCGCACGGGCCGCCGAAGTGGCACAACCAGAGCTCATCATGCACCGCTTGCAGCCTGCGACTGGATGAAGCCTCCCACACACATTCACCACCGAATTACATCATTGTTTCGTTGCCTGTCCGAGACGGCCGGAGGTAGAGGTCAACCAAAGCACTCGGCGAGAGCGCGCCAGGCAGACTGTTCACACGCCAGTCTGGCTGCGGTTGTCCTCGTCGCCTTGGCTGCTGGGCGTCACCGGCTGACCTTGCGCAAGCAAGTAAAACGGGCTACGCATGTTGGTGGCCGTTGCGGTGGCTGGTGTCGCCGCCACAGGCGTGACCGGGCCGGTGTTGTTGCTTGCCGCCGCAAGCGCTGCAGGCTCCGGCTGTGCACCTGTGCCTGCCGGCAGGGCGGCCTCAGGATCCTGGGGCTTGGCAAGCGCGGGGGAGCCCGTGCCGCTGTTCCCTCCCTGGGAGTGGGAGGCGGCCTCCACCACCACCACCTCCTGGAGCGAGATCTCCCGCTGCTGTAGGGAGGGCGCACCGTTCAGCGACGGCCGCGCGCGCTGCAGGCCCGTGTCGCGCCGCACGACGCGCCAGCGGCCGACGCCGCCCGCGCTGGGCGCGCGGCACGCCGCCACGTCGAGCGCGCCGTCCAGCGCGCTGAGCCCGCTGCTGCTGGCCGTCCGGCCGTCCACCGACGCGGCCCGCTGCCCTGCTTCCATCTGCACATCCTTATCATCGTCGTGTTCACCGGCGCGGCTGCCGCCGCTGCCGTGACCGCCATGATCAATGTCGTCGGAAATTGCCCTGGACTTACCACTCTCCGAGAACCTTCCCGACATGGCGGAGAAGCGTTTCAAATTACCGGAGCCAGACGTGCTCATCGACCGACGTGTGTACGGGCCCTTGCGCATATTGCTGCTGCTCTGACGGAAGAAGCCGGTCGTGCGGCCGCCGACGCTGACGCTGCCGCTGTCGGGCCCCAGGTCGCGCGACGAGGGCGGCCCGCACTGCGAGTCCTGATTCCCGCTGATGGTTCGCCCGCTGAGCGTGCGGCTGGCGCTGTGCAGCAGCCCGCCGTTGGACGACAATCGGCTGGAGCTGTACCTGCCGCTTTGGCCTGACACGGTGCGGCCGCTCCTGCCAAACCTGGGAGCAAACCTCCTAGACCCGCCCTTGCCACCAAACGTGTCGTTGCCCTCAGAATCCGCGTCTGGATCTCCTCCAAAATCGTCCCATGGGCCCACCTCGACATTCATGGCCATGTTGATCATTGAGCGCATCGGGACGAGCTTGCGCTCGGATTTGTGTATCGCGAAGTACACCAGCAGGATGACGATGCAGGTGAGGATCTCGACGTACATCGCAAAGCCCAGCGTACTGCCGATCACGGTCAGCCAGCTTAGGCAACGCTCCCTGCGTTGGCAGGCACACACACACAGGCACACGCACCGCAGTAAGTAACCTGGCCAGAGCTCACGGCTAAGCAGGCAGCAACTGGAAAAGCGCGAGGGAGGTCCTCCGCTGGTGCACACACTTCTTGGCCTCGACTTCTATACAGCATTGTTGCAGCGATGTTCATGCTGGTGTGCGTGGACCAGCATAAATTGAATTTACGGAGCAAGCAATCACACCAGCGCGCACGCAGCACACCCACAGTTGCAGCAGCGGTCCCACTAGTCCGTGGCACAGTCAGGTTGAGGGCGAGCGGGCTTGGAGGCCACATGGAGAGATCACTCATACAGTCCTTTGTGAGTGCGCAACCGTGCATGACTCCGCTGCACCACACACAGCCCTCATGGCCCGCTTGCACTCCCTATGCCTAGGTGGGTGAGCCACCTCTGGTCGCTCGGTCCCCGTCTGGGGGAAGCACGGGCGGTCCAGCTGACACGTTTTTGATACAACACAAGCGCGCATGTGATCGGAACGTACCTGCAGCACTCCAAGCTGTAGAGGTTGAGCGAGGCCTGGAACTGCTCGCGCCAGTCCACCATCATCATCATCGCAAACACCGTGTTGACCGCCGACCCGAACAGCGTCAGCACGTAGAGGTAGCCGGGATCGTCATGGAAGTCAAACGCGGCGGCGTCGGTGATGTTGCGGGAGTTGGCGGGGCACCCGTAGCCGCCGCCGGGTCCCGCGTGGAAATACTGTGCGTTGTAGATGATGCTGCAACGGGAGGGGTGGGGGGGTGGTGGGGGGGGCAAAGCAAGGCAATTGGCGAGCTGAAGGGTAAATGCGAGGAAATTGGCGGGGAGGGGCGACGGGGGGTGGGAAGAGGCACGGGCACAGAACATAGTGGCAGTACTGGCCACATCAGATGCACCTTGCGGGTCGAGGCTTGTGCTTCCCGGAATTGGTGCAACTTGCACCAGCGACAAAGCTGTGTGGTCCCATGATCACACAGCCCCTGATGCACGCACACGCACGTGCACGGCTGCACACACGTGCTGTAAGGCACACCAACCGCCCATGGCACAGGCGGCGCCGATATCAGCTAGGGCACGAGAGCAGAACCCTAGCGTGTGGGCAACGACCCCAGTGTGGGCCACAGTGCTCACACGCGCATGCAGGCCATGCACGGTCAAATACAACATTCGTGACAAAGACGATTCCCGCATGCGATCATGCGCACTGCACGGCACACGGGAATCACACTGCATGGCCTCCACAGGCGCCTCTTTCCTACTGGAAACCCTAACCTTCTCCTAAACCCTAAAACCCATGTTGCCTCTTTCTGACACGCCACCATGCACTCACGCTTCGTCGTATAAGGAGTTAGCGAGGATCCACGTGTCGTTCAGGTACCCGCCAAACATCTGGTCGTAGTTCTTGCCTACAGGGGACACGCACCAGTACCAACATACGAGCAACAGCCACACACGGGGGCAGGCAACAGAAAGTAAGGCATGCACCCCGTTCGCACACATCAACATGCATGAGCAAGCAGCACACACCCAGCGCAAGGAGCTGACACATGCATCACCCCGCACAACGGCGTGTGGGTTGGCGGTGAGAAAGGAGCACGCTGGGCAATCCACTGTCCGCATCCACACAAGCTTCAAAATGTAAACAGTCTATGGATGCATGCAGCACAAACATGTAGCCCAGGGCTGCACACGGACCAAACGCCGGCTACGTGTGCGGACGGCAACTGCACGCGCAAACGCAGTGCATGGGGCGCAACAGGGACGATTGGAGCTGCGACCAAACCGACTTGCAAATGAACGAGTGACTGGCGCCTGCCACCCTTCAGGCGAGGCGCAACACGCCATATGCCCCGTGAACCAGCTGTGGACCTGCGGTACAGCCCTTTCTGCAGTACAGCCCTTTCTGCAATTTTGCCCTTTCTGCCGTACGGCCCTTTCTGCAGTACGACCCTTTCTGCGGGAGCTGCACTTACGCAGGGCGGGAATCTCTTTCAGGGCGCCCGCGCGTTGGCCCACGCACATTTGCGTCTGGCTGTCGGGCAGCTCCTGCCAAGCACAACAACATCCACCACACATGTATAGGTATCATATGATGGGGATAATTAAATCAAAATGATCAAACTGTGGTATGAACGCATGGACATGAAAGGCCAGCGTGGCGCGTTTGCTGCGAGTGCGTCCACAAGTGCCTGTTTCTCTGAGAGCCTCCGCCACCTCACATGCTGGTATGCCCAGCATGTGATTGATCATTGTACAGCAGTACAGCCTCATGCACCCCCAGCCCCTGTCCGCGTCACCCAATTGTACAGCAGTATAGCCCAATGCACCCCAAGCCCCTGTCCACATCACCCAGCATTCGCTGCAGCTGTTGCACGTAGGCCCCTGACTCATCGGACAATGCATCGCACAACAACCGCACGCCCAAGCACCCAAGCATGCTAGCCTGTACCATGCATGCCGACACAGTGCAACATCGGGCATCCAGCATTGCTACATGCAAAGCCAAACCAACTTTCCGGCAGCCAAGCACACCAAGAGCGGCTCAACGCACCACCGTCTCGTCGTGGCCTGAACTCACACGCAGGGGCCACCGCGTGTCAGTGTGTCACCCTTCACCCGCATGCCGTCGCCCAACGAAGCATACGGCGCGTGCGGCAACTCACCATGCAGCAGTAGGGAACCGACGTAGCGCCCTCCGCTGAGTGGCCGGTGCTCTCGATCAGGTCTAGTAGGTATAAGCCCAGGAACACGGGGTCCTTGTGCGCCGCGAGCGTCACGCCATGGTCAAAGAGGTCCAGTGCGGGTGAGGAAGGCAGGAAGCAGGGCCCGCCACAGGCACAAGACCGTGTGGACATGATGACGTCGCGCACCGCCTGCGTGGGCTTGGGCCCGATGGAGCAATTGAGCCCAAAGGGCAGCGGGGCGGCGCTGGCGGCAGCGGCATCGCCATCGTTGCCTATCGCACGTCGCGTGTATTATTCGAGACAGTAGAGGCAGACGCGGTGCGTCAGGCAGTCGTGTGTGTGAATGGATCACAGGGTGATGCAGGCAGGCAAGCAGGCAGGTACGGGAAGGTAAGCGGGCACGATATGGGAGGGGTACTACTTCACACCGCCTGGCAGGTCAAAGGTGACGGGTCAAAGAGCGGCCCGGTGATTGAGCAGCGGTGTAGCAAGTGCATGCATGGAGGATGTGTGGGGAGGCGTAGCGAGGTGGCAAGTGGAGTGGGACGCCCCGCGTGCCCAGAGCGAAATGAAGATCGACACTCTCCATCTTAGCCGGTTTTACACGCAGCACATATGCACACTGCACGCTGCACATGTGTGTGGGCAGCTGGGCCCCTCCTGTAACAACATGCAAAACATGTACAGCGTGTACAGGTGTTCATTTGTAGTGCATCGTACTGCCACCACGCACCTCCGGCGTCCCCGCCCTTGCCCCTCATGGCGTCGCTGAGCTGCCATGAGAAGGGCGCCGCGTTCAGCCGGCTGCTGTTGCAGGTGATTGTGGTGTGTGATATGACGCCGTCGCGCGTGACCACGGGCTCCAGGCTGGCGGTCACGGTCACAGGGTACGTCCCAGCCTGTCGTGTTGCACCGCCACAAGGCACAAGCATCGCCGGGCACATGATGTGAGCATACGTCTTGCACAGCCAAGGCAGCGGGCGAAGTGAGTTCTGAGAAGGCATAGAACTTTGCATGAAGGCTACGGCAGGGCAAAGTGTGTGGGCAATGATGGTCGCTGGAGTGAGGCATCGCTACTGTGCTAACCGAGGCGGATCGTGGAAAGCAAGGGCTGCGTACTTGTAAGCGGCCTTGGCCTAGCAACAGGTGCATGGTGGTCACTGGTTCAGATGCACCTGAGCGCTCTGTAGCCGCAGGCACTCATGTCACGTGAGCACGTGTGCCCATTCTACGGCCACGAGCTCACGCCATAACACACTCATATTCAGTGCCGCCAACATATCAGCCGTCTGAGCTGCACAAAAGCGCTGCAGGCCAACCCACGGCCTGCTTGTCGACCGACAACCGGTTCATGGCAGCAAGGCGGTGGCACTCACCGCAAGCGCTTCGATGCCTGGCTCCGTAATGTTGTATGTCATTTGGAACAGCACCCCGTTGAAACTGTCATTAAAACGCTTTGGCAGGCCTGCTTTGCGCAGGTCCTGGCTGAATAGGAGCATGGCTTTGGCGTACAGCAGTTGCGGTCCGGCACCCACGATATCTAGAAGCCTACAAGCAGCAGGGGTTGGAACAGGAAGTTCAGTGCCCCAAGCTGACAGCCGTTTGACCGCAACCTGCCAAGATGCTTGGCTTGGGTCAAGGCAAACGTGTTCGTACAAGCGCGAAGCAAGGGGGCAGTCCTTGGGACGAGGGCTACCAACCAGTGAACCAGCCTACGGCTTACTTGTATGCATCCCTGTCAAAGGTCACTGAGCTCCCGGTTGTCTCCGCTAGCAGCCAGTTTTGAACCTTGAGTGACCCGCAAGTATCCCCGTCATCGATAGTTCGCAGACGTGGGATGGAGACGAAGGTGCACGCCTGCCGACAGGAGAAGTGCCACTGAAGGGCGGCAATAAGTACCAAAGCACTGATGACGACGATTGCCACGACCACGCTCAGCAGAACGGGCCGCTTCAGCAAATACAAGCGCGGATTGACTGCACTGACGAGCGCAACCCCAACCACATCCTTTGCCTTGGGAACTGTGCTTCGTGCAAAGCTGCTCACACGGCTTGCGGTTCTGCTCAGTGACTGGAAGCTGCTTCGGTCCCACACGCGAGTGAAGCTCATCGCGCAGGTGACCGCTTCGCCTTCCTGTCGCCCAGAAGCGCCACCAAGAGCACAGAAGATCAGCAGTTTAGGGTTCTACAGAGCCACCCTGGTCCCTGCCAAACAGTAACACAGGCTGGAAAGGGTTGTGCAAAGACACAACCTTTAAGTGGCTTTCTGGTGAGCTTCCCCAACCAACCTTTGTTTAGAGACGACAGCACGGTGACCAGACGGTGGAGGAAGAAGAGGACAATAAGGCTTGTCAGACTTCCAGTTTTGCCTCATCCGGCCTGCTGCGCTGCGGATTGCAAGCTGGCTGCATCGGCTGGGCATGCGGACGCAGCACCAGCCGCATGCTTCCTGTGTCCCTGGCTGGGGCAGGAGAGACTATTGCTACCTCGTAGCACCGTTGATGCAAAGAAAGGCGACTGAGTTTCAGGAAGCCGTGAAAATGTGCGGGCGGAACAGTGCACGTTGCAAGGTGCCACACAGGGCACGTGACAAGACAACCCGGTCTCAAGAGGTAGAGTACAGGGCTCACGGTGCAAAACAGCAGACTCAGTACACTCAAAGGTGCACAAAACCGGTGAATTAGTGATTGCGGTCATCATACCACACATCGAAACACACACCTGGCTGTACGGCGGTGCCAGCAGGCATTGCCTCGACAGGCTCATGCGCAAATATTCAAAATCGTGCCGTTGCGATCTCAAGGCGCTGTCGTGTTACGGTGTGGCTTCCGGCAGGTGCTTGCCTGCGGGCACGAACAGCCGACGACCTGTGTTTGCGCCCACCGCAGGGTTTTAAGGAACACCCTAGTTACTAGATTATGCGCTGCAATTCCTGAAACCACGTCGATTTTGGCTTTTCCACGGGGTTGCACTTCGTTTGCAGGGAATGGCGCGTGGTAGTCGAAGTGGTTTGATGTGGGTGGCGGGCTTGGGCGGCGAACGCTTCTACATACCCTCTCTTGGCAGTGCGTCACCATCGTGTGCAGATAGACCCAGTGTGACGTGATCATGTCGTCTTCCCAGTTTTGTTTAGTGCAGTTTCCATGGAGGCACTAGCTGACGAAATTAATGCAAAAAAGTTGGGCCCGCCAGCCCCTACGCAGCATAACAGGATGGGCAAGAACATAAGGCAATGTGACTTTGAAATTGCGCTGTGAGTCTCACCGCAGACCACAAGGCAAGACTTGCAGGGGACCTCTTCACGCAAAGCACGAACTTACAAGTGTGAAGCACACCGTTGTACGGTGGCAGCAGACGTGAAAACCGCGGTGAGGACCCTGCCCTTACCCTTGCGGTGCTCATGTGTGACACCCGCCCCATCCTGACTTTCGAGTAAGGAAATACGCGTGTCGAATGAAGCCTCGAGCAACGGGCGCCCGCGCCAGGGTACGCAGTTGGGTGCGCCTGCTTGCAAGGAACAACCTCGCTCCGCACGGTGTTGAGCAAGGTTCAAAGGTGAAGGTTGTGAGGTAACACCGCTGATTAACATGTCCATTCACCCCATGAAAGTCAAATCTCCTGACCAACGTAGGGAGCAGCCGTTTCAGTGGCGAACGGAATGTAACAGTGGCTCGCCGTCAACGCTCCAACACTGTTGGGGAGGACTCCGTGAGGTGTTGATGAAGGATGCGTGCCCACTGCACGCCTTCCTGTGCCATATACAGCTACTGGACGCACCCAACAACCCCAGCACTCTGCCGGCGCTTTCCCAGCTGCTCTTTCCGTTCGGCAAGGTATTGCAGCCGTGTGTATCATGGGCAGGCCCGGGATGGCCGTCCCACCGAATGAGATACCATGTACCCATCCGCAAGATAGGCAAAGGTGAAGAGGGTGCATGAATCCCATGCAGTGCAGGGTTCGGGCTGGCGGCAGGGTCAGCCAAATGCGCAACATGCAAGGACATGCAGGGGATTTTCTTATGGCTTGCGGTTCATAAGAAAATCCGCATTGGCAGGCTAAAACTCCCTCGCCAGCCTGCTGGCATGCAAAATGCACGAGATACGGTACGTGAAATCATGTCAATGACCCCCTCCGTGGTCCGCTGTGTCATAGGCTCTTTTGTGGGTTGCAGTATCCCTCAGTTTCTAGCTCAGCATCACCCCCCCGACCCTTCACAACACCAGGGGCCATCAGTGCTTCGGTGGTGATGAGCGCTGCGGAAAACAGTGTCAATATGTGGGTTGATGCCTAAGCACACACCGCTTGCAGCATGCATAGCACTGAAGCACGTGCGGGATCGCCCCGCCTGGACCATGCAGGCGGATCCCAGTCGACATAAGGTTTAAACAAAAAACAACGAAAGAAAGAATGAAGTTCACAAGAGGCGCCCCAAGCACACAAGCGCAAATGTGTGGGGAGGCGTGTACACGAAAGAGGATGCCCCATCTTGCCATCACTACCAGGCGGTACCAAGGCGTGTGTGCGAGATTGTGTTGGTCAGGCAGTATCCACGCTGGCAGAAGCATGCCGGTGTTGTGAGGAGTGTGTGAGTTGGGCTAGTGTGTGAAGGACAGCGGGCGGACGGCATGCATGCAGGTGAGTGGTAGAAGGTGCACAGCGGGAGCCGAGGGCTGGTGCAGGCCAAAATGCATCTGCATGTACAGCGTCGGATGAAATAGGCCAGAGACACCGAAAAACAGAGGAAGCAGGTCCCCCTGCTGCCCACACCAGCACATGAAACGGATTTATGTGCTTGACGCATGCGCCAGCCATTACGCCTTGGTGCATAGCATGCTTATACCGGTATAAGTGTTGTTCCAGCATGAGCCATTTACAACCCTTCAGTCCACCCATGCCATCTCTGTCCCAGCCCCCCAATCCACCACGCCTGCATGCCTGCAGCGTGCCCCGCAAGCCCCCCCCCTCGCTCGTGCTCGTACTGGGCTGTGTAGCCTGCCAAGACCCATCACATGCCGTTCAATAACATGCGATGTGAGACCGTACATGTGCCGTTCTTGGCGGAGGCGATGCAACCGCAAGCCATGCACTAGGTGCTATGTGGGGTCGTGCCTGACATGCGTGTTGCAATTCCCGAGTGTGATGATCACAGACGGGTTGCGAGCAGCATCGGATTCCGGCCCTGTCGTGATCGCTGCAGCATCGTGCGTCATGTCGTTAGACAAGGCTGCACAGCCACGAGACGTGCCATCCAGATCAGGTACAGCATGTGGATTAGCGTCGTGCGTCGTGTCGTTCAGCAAGGCTGCACGATCAGCGCCGGGTTCGGGATTAGGATTGACATCCACTGCCTCCTCCGGCCTTTCAGCCACCTCTGAAATGCGGTCTCCTCCGCTGTCTACCAGGCACACGGAGAGTGCCTCCTCTTGCACACCCATGCACTCGCTGCCGCTGCCCGCAGTGGACTCGCTACCGCTGCAGCTGTCAGGATGTGCCCCCTGCCGCAAGCACACGGGCGGCCCCGTGCCGCAATCATACTCCAGCCCGCCTCCCATGCTGCAGGCGGTACCAAGCGAGACGCCTTTGGGAACCTCAATGCCGGAGTGGCGCGTGGATGCGGTTTCCGCCAAAGCGGCAGCGCAAGAGCCCTGAGTGCGAAGACCTGCAGCACTCGCGCCGCGAAGACGTTTTGACGAGGGCTTCACCTCGATCGCGGAGCTGGCGCCTGGCAGTTGGAAGTCGGTTCCGGAGCTGCCTGTGCAGGGCACGCTGCTGCCGCTGTTGAGGTCGCCGCCGAGATCCACGTTGAGGGCGAGCGCGAACAGCGCGCTGCGGCTGCGCAGGTGGTGCCGCTCGTGCTTGTTCAGCAGGAAGTACACCAGCAGTACAATGAAGCACGTCGCCATCTCGATGTACATCGCGTAGCCCAGCGTACTGCCGATCACCGTCAGCCAGCTCAGGCACGTGCGCCTGCGCGGGAAGCACGCACGCGAGCGCATGGGACTTACTGGAACACGCACCTGGTGGACTGCCCTGCCTGGCGATTCAGCAGCCAGGCGACACACGACCAGAAAGCATGGCTGCAATGATAGCATGTAGACTGTTCACATTCCATGCTGCACATGCAAGCCGGTATGTACCGGACTAGGCCACATTACTCATGCCATGAAACATCATTGGGCAACGGGACGTGTACTCAAATGCATGCATAGGCGCATAGCATGTCAGTGCGCTTCCCACCATTACCCTGCAGGCAGCCCTGCAGAAAGGGACATGACATGCATCCTACGGCTCGTCGTGTGTCCCATATGAGCCGCATCCGTCTCCGAGCCACTCACGTGCAGCACTCCAGGCTGTAGAGGTTGAGCGTGGCCTGGAACTGCTGGCGCCTTCACAGCGCAAGAAAGCAGATGCGTGGGGAAAAGGGCCTGAGAGGTTGGAGACGCGGGTGCTTACGCCTGGAGCGTTTGAGTCAAGATCAGGTGAGTGTGGACATTTGGTGTGCGTATGGAGTTGGGGGTTCCAGATAGAGCCGCAAGAGGGGGCAAGCACTGCCGGCACGCCGACCGTGATCGCCAACAGCAGCAGCACCATCCACACACCATGGACCAGCCCTGCCCGGCCGCTGTGCATGCCAAACACAACGCATGCAGCCAGCGCCATGTGGCTGCTTGAGTTGCGTTGTGTTTGCAGAGGCATGTGAGTACGTTGTGCAAACTTGTCTTTGCAGTGGCAGGTGACGGTGACCATGCAATTGCTGCGCACGGGCCCCCAGCTGTCCACGATGCGCACTCACCAGTCCTGCAGCAGCATCATGCCATACAGGCTGGTGACGCCCGAGCTGTAGTACGTGAAGGCGCGCAGCACCGCGGTGTCGTTGGGCAGCGAAAACGCGTCCAGGGGGGTGGCGGGCGTGGCGTTCGCCGGGCAGGCAATGGAGCGCGTCACGTACTCCGCCAGAGTGCGAGACCTGAGGGCGGGACAGCGCCAATGCAGCGAGCATTGCGGAGTTGGTGAGCCACGGGTTGGTGAAAACAATCCTTTGCCAGGCTTTGGTTAGTTGCCGGTAGCGTTTCTGCGCAGGGATGCTGTCTACGGAAATTCCAACGGCACCGGATCAAACGAGGCATGAGGTGACGCGGCATGACTGCATGTGATGTGGGCAACGTGCATCTGATGGAACGAAGCTGGCCTGTGCTCAAGCGCCTGTGGACAAGTGTGCGAAGTGCGTTGGAGCCAGGGGGGTGTGCGGGAGCGTTTGACGGTGCGTCCATGCGTCATCAGTAAACATCATGAGGGAAGCAGCGGCCATCCATGTGTGAAATCCCTAACACCTACACCTAAACTAAAACCTTGCCTGAACCAGGGCCTAAATCTTCACTTGTGTTTGAGGATGTGCACTCAAGCGGCGGCTGTGCCGGTCAACGTGCACTGTCATGCACACGCAGTGCTGGCTGGGCAGCAGCATGGCCAGGCCAGTTGAGGTGCGGCACTCACGCGGTGTCGTACAGCTTGTTCGCGTCCGCCCAGAGCTCCGCCAGGCGGGCGGGCGCGGCGTCGCCGAACTTCCAGCGCATGAACGCCATGTTCATGAGCGCTGCCGCGCGCTGCGCCACGCACATGCTGGTGGTGTTGGCGGGGAACTCCTGATGACGCAGGTTTGCATACAGGGCACGGTGGGCTGCAAGTAAACCAGTACGCACAATAACGTGCCTTCTCCGAACCTCTCTCCAGGGCGGCCTTGGGCGTCTAGCCGGCCGAGCGTAAACAACAACGACAACAAACCCATAGGAGCGGCATGGGTGTTGCGGGTGGCTTGGCACTCCGACGTCCCCATGTGGGTTATTAGCACACAGGAGATGCACGGCAGGAAGTGTGCAGGATGCAGCAGCCCTATCCTTTCTTGCGTAGTTGATCCACCCCCGCCTGCTTTCATTTCGCAGGTTTCCTCGGTCACGACAGGGCCTTGTGTACGTGTCCCTGTCAACGGAGCCTGCCGGGAATGCTGGTTGAGGTTGAGGCGTTGCATGCGGCACAACCCGGCAAAAATCAACGTTGCGGACGCGTCCAACAGACTCACCTGGCAACACTGGATATGGATGCCTGCAAAGGCAGCAGCATTAGCGGGCACCGCAGGGCAACGGTGCCAAATGAGGATTAAAACAGCGAGAGAAAAGTGCCCTCACCTCTCGCCTAGGCATCAGCTGTTGTGAATAACCACTACATTGTGCGTTGAGCGGCGTCATTGCGGCTCAGAAGGGCTGTGATGGTGGCCCAGCAGGGCTGTCCTTCATGCATCCAACCATCGATACGTTGCGCATGGAGGCATGCCCGCCAACGAAACGAGCTTGCGACGCGCTCGAGTGAGCCCATTTAGGCCAGCGGGTGCTTTGGGCAGGCAGGCTGGTGTTCACCCGCCCCGGCTGCTGGTGGCTACCATAGTCCCATGCATCAATGACACCAACCCCGTGCACCCACATGCTGCCCACATGTGTGCCAAGTGATGCGATGATGCTGATTCATGCGAAGCTCTCGCTCCTCGGCCTATGCCCTTGCGTACTCCATGCCATTCGGGCCGCGGGTATTCCTGCCTCGCATGCCACATTGCACGGAATGCTGTCCACCTGCGATTGGCTGGAACTGAGGGCACCATCGGTATAGGCATGCAGTGCGTGCATGAAATGATACTTGCCTGGCATCGTGCGTCCGTAAGCTTCCATGCCCACTAGCAGCGCCAAGGCAGTGTACACCGGATCTCCATCCGTGGTAATTTGATCTGGGTCGGGCCCAAGGGCTTCCAGTCCGCCCAGGCGAGGCAGCAGGCAGGGCCCACCGCATAGGCACGCCCTGGCAGCGGTGCTCTGGCGCCGCAGCCCGGTGATGGTGGTCGCGCCGAACAAGCAATCCTGCGAAAACGCGGTGTCTGGCGACGGGGCGTTGGCAGTGTCGCTGGACCGGAAGTCGCCGCCAGTCGCTGGTGCACGTCTAGACTGGAAGGCACTCCCTGAAGTAACCAGCTCTACAAACAGCTCCCGTCGCGCAGCAGGGCCAGTGCGGTTCGATGGGCTCTGGTGCACGCTAGTCGTGACGCTATACGCGCCGGCCTTGCAGGCACACCACACATATGCACACAGGCACTGTAAGCAAGAATTCAAGGATAGGAAATATGTAACGCGCGTTGTTCAGTACGCGTGGCTGTCCACCAAAAAGGTTTTCACACTTGGGCTGTGCACTACGTACAGTCTACGTATAAAGCACTTTTGCAAGCCGCGCACCTGCAAGTTGTCGATGCCTGTTGGCTCATGAATGGTGCTGGTCAGCTGTGTTATCACTTTAGAGGCACTCTCATCCAGCTGTTCAGCGTCGAGCTGAGCAAGCGAGTCACCAAAAGCCAGTAGCGCTTTTGCAAGCACCATCTCTGGTCCGGCACCAACCGTGTCTAGGAGCCTGTGACAGTCAACAGCGACAACGTCAAGGGGGCCAGACAGCAGTGCAACAAGTTTGTGCTTGATTGCACCAAGGCTGTCAGCACAGGTCGACCCAAGCAAAAGCTGGTACGTACTTGCAAGCCGTATACACAACAGTTTAATACCCTCACCGGTATGCGTCTTGCTGAAGTACAGCATGGCTGCCTGTGCTGTCGGCCATCACCCAGTTCTCAAGCTCCAGGGGAGTGCATTTGTATCGCTCAGCAGGCAAGTCCCGCAGGCGGGGCACGCTGACGACATTACACACGTTCTTGCATGAAAAGTGCCACTGAAGCGCACCAAGCAGCGCCAAGAGCATCAGGACGACAGTGCCGACTGTGATGCTTAGCAGCACAGGCCTGTGCAGCAGCTGAAGGCGCGGGTTGACGGCGCTGACCAGTGCGGCTTTGGCGAACTCATTCGCCTTGGGAGCTGTGCTCCGTGCGAGGCTGCCCAGACGCCTTGCAGAAGCGCCCAGAGCGCTACCGGCTCTGCTCCAAACGCGTGTGCTGGCTCTGTCCGACATGTGTGTGGCAGTTAAAGTTTCTGTCGGACCATTGCGCCCGGCTTTGAAAGTCCGTACGGTGATGAGGGTGCAGGGGCGGCGTTGTCGCACTGCTACAGGTGGCAGGGCCGTCAAGAGTTTAAGTGTGCCAATGTGACAAGAACAAACGCATCAAGGCATGTGCGTATAAGGCTCATTGGAGTTTGAGGCCGGATCACCTGCCAGCTGCGACTGCCATGCTGCTGCTGGCCTGGTGGACTGTTCAGGCCATCTGCAAGGGGAGCTGCAAAGCGCAAATCGGCTGCAAATTGCTGGCATGCACCAACCAATCCAGTCTTGGCCACCCAACACTCTAGGCTGATTCCACCAATGTCTGTACATCTGCATGGGTTGCTGTGCAGCCTGCATGGGTTGCTGTGCAGCCTGCATGGGTTGCTGTGCATCTGCATGGGTTGCTGTGCATCTGCATGGGTTGCTGTGCATCTGCATGCAGCACGTGAACTGACGCATGACCAGCTTGCTGCACTGTCTATTTAGCAATCACCACACCGCAGCTCTACAGCGGTCAGGATATGGGACGGTTCAGCCACATGCGCACCACACCTCACACCACACCATGCACCATGCACGCCAGCAGCGCCTGCGGGAGAAAAGCCAGTGGTACAATTAAGCCTGCATACAAGTGAAGGGATGTACGGCTGTATGTACGTGGAGGCCATCATCGGCCATGCACGCCACACGTTCAAGGGTTGGACGAGGGCGCGCAAACGCGCATTTGTGCTGTACGCTGCTCATGGTCTCATGGTCAGGAACACGGCAAATCCGTGTTCTTGCTTCGATAACTTCGCTGATGCACGTGTTTTTGATCCAGGCGTCAGATCCAGGCCCATGCATGTGCGCAAATAGGAATTGCTGTCGCACACAGTTATCAGGACCCGGGGATTTCCCTCGAGAAGTGTATGGATGTGCGTATTGCCGTTTCTTTGACGCACCACGCAAGCCACCAGCATGTTGCGCTGGGCCTCAGTAGGGATGCAACACGAGGCTGGGCGGTGCCCCGGTGTGTGCGTAGTGTGCGCCCAAGAGCACTGCAGACAGACCAGCACTTGTGTGCTCCAATGGTCTCTTCGCATGCATGCCTCACAGTCAAACTCAAGGCACCTCCTTCTGCCTGCCTCGTACCCAGCATGGACCGCATGCCCGTTGTCGCAGAGGATGTGTGACATGTCAGGGCTGTCGTGTCTGAGGAGGTTGAATGGTCAAGGTTCGTAAATCGTCGTAAATCGTCGTAAATCGTCGTAAATCATCGTAAATCGTCGTAAATCACGGCATGTTGGCAGTGCCGGCATTACCGGCATGGTCCAGGTTCGCTGCACACTTTGTTGAGATCGCACACTGCTGACCCAGACTGTCTATCGTGCCAGGCTGCGAGGCTGCGCCGCTCGTCATGATACCTGCTCCGGACCGGTGATGAACTGATGATATGTAAAATGCACTATGTACCGCCCCAGGTCTGTGGTGCTGGTGCTGCTACCAGCAACATGGCACACACACGAAATGACAAAAGGCATGCCAATAACAGCTCTGCTGCATGGAACCAAGTGCATGCTTGTACGGCATGCACCTCAGTACCTTACGTATGTACTGCCTCGCACTCACAGTGGTCCATGCAGCACTTGTGCGCAAGCCCTGCGTCCGCTGCAATGTGGTGCTTCCCCATTTCCCTGGTTCTGGTCTCATGGCAGGGACGACATGCAGTTTGCACGGTCTCGTCCACACCCAGCCGGTTTGGCGCCTTGCGCCATGCGCAGCCTGTTGACTCTGTTCCTTCAATGATTTAATCGTCACTGTAATGTCACCGCGGATGCCTCCTTGCCGTGTGGCATGGAATTGTGGACTGGTCGTCACAGCTGCAAGGAGCATGCAGTACCGTACCTACGGCCAGGTGACGTCAGAGAGAGGCGCCCGTGGAGCTGTGCAGTGTGATTCCCGCGTGGCCGTCTGCAGTGTGCGTGTGCGTGTGCTTAAAGATAGGGTCTACACCTGACGACGGACTGGTAAGTCGTTGGACGACAGCGCAGGCCTGACGGGCTGTGTTGCAGCGATCGTAGCGTAGCGGTCTGTGGCAAACAAGTCATGCTGGGTTATGCGAAGAGCTGCCTACCCGGGAATTGCGTGGTTACATGCTCGCTTTCATGAATGCTGCCCGTGCGCCTAAGAAGCCGACGTGTGCTGGCGCAAGCTACAGGCCTACACCCAAACCTGTCAAATCACACAGGATAGAGCCTCAGCCTCCTGTATTGGGTCGTCGGTGCGTGTGGATCCCACTGTGAATAGGATCCCACTTACCACGGACACCCGTGCGCGTGCACTGTTCGCATGATGCATGGTTCAGCTAGTGTCACCCTGGCATGTGCAGGGCATGGGTCATGCACTTTTCCTGGATGACCACAAGCACACGTTGGCATGCTGGGAAGGGAGAGGGGGTGGCCAGGTCAACCAACTGCTATCAGATCTGGCAGTCAAGGCTCGTGTGCCGTTTAACTGGAAACCCTCCCGTTTAACGGGAAACCCTCGTTCGACGACTTAAGATATACCGCACACGTACTTATCATTCCTGGTTGTTTGTGTGGGGCACGACGAAGCATGGCTCTTCTGCACCGGGAGACTGTGTCAGGTTAGGATTCTGGTTCTGAATGAGCGCGTCAGCACGGCAAGGTCGCCCGTCCTAGCTCAACATCTTGCAACCGATATGTTGCACTTCGCAGGCCTGTCACGGGGCTCGTCTCGGCAGCAGCAGGCGTCTGTGTCACCACAGTGCAGGCCTGCAACTCACCCGAATGCCAGACGCCTGGCCTTCTGCAGCCCTGCTTTGAGCCAACAACAGGCCTCACAGCATCTTTCAAGGGGCATTCAGGTCTGTCTTGGTTTGGCTATGCGGGCTTGCTGTATGTGAGTTCATGTCTGCGTTTGCACATATGGAGCCAGCAGCCTGACTTGTCCTGGCCTTGCTCGTACCTGCAGGCTCATGCCAGCAGCACCCACGCAGTGGATGGGCAAACCAGCAACCTGGTAGGTGTTTGGAAGGTTAGCTCACGAGCGATTGTAATGGTGCATCTGCGCAACGCGCCTGTGACTTTGCAATGAGCCGTCGGTCAGGGAACCACACTCTTGTGCACTGACAGTGTGAGCGGACCCTTGTCATGCAGGCCTCTGGTGACGTTTATGTTAATGAACCAAAGCCGCTGAAGGAGGGAGAGGAGAAGCACACAATCTCAATATTTGTTGCCGATGAGCCTGGTCTCATCAACCGCGTCGCTGGTGTGTTTGCACGCCGTGGTAAGTATGCAGGCAGCTGGGTTTGCCATCGTCTGATATGGTGTATGTTGCCGCTCATGTGGAGTGCCTTTCCCTTGCTATCCTGGGCGCACACTAACAACGCCATGGCTTGCAACGAGTCGCTGCGTGTTTGTGACCTACGCTTGTGTCTGTTGCAGGTGCTAACATCGAGTCGTTAGCTGTGGGTCTTGCTGGGGACAAAGCCCTGTTCACTGTCGTCGTCACCGGCACAAGCCGCACTGTGGTAAGCACGCGGATGGTGCAGGGTCCGGCCCCTCAGTCCAGCAAAATGGACTGAATAAGCTGCGTGACAGGAGGCTGTACACCTTTCCATATCGTATTCTGCCGCCTGTGGAGTGGGTTATGTTTTGCGCTTGGCTCAAAGCACGCCGTGCTGGTTTCGGCGCATTCTGTCGCAGTCCAACCTGGTGAAGCAGCTCAGCAAGCTGGTGAAGGTGCGCTACGTGGAGGACATCACGCAGGCGTACAAAATCGGTGAGTTGCGCACGCAGCAGGGCGGTTGCGCCTGCAGAGCCACGCATGAACGCACCCGCTGGTACGAGCGCTTGGCGCGCGCACGTGCGCAAGTGACTACGCACAGGCGGCCACGCACATCTGAGCAGTGACCACCCATGGCCTGTGAGGCCAGCGGTTGCAGCGTCTGTCAATCGCGCTTGCATGGCCACGCCAGACAAGGCCTCAAGCGCAGCTGAACGGGCACGCCTGGTGCAAACGGGTGGCTGGCAGCAACGTCTGGAATTCTGGAGTACGTTCCGCGCCTCGCTTGCTCACTGCATGAACCTGTGGAGAGCAGGCCACACACTCTTGCAGCCATGCGCCTCAATATGCGGCAACGCTGAACGACGCACATGCGCGTGACAGACTTGCTGTGATCGTCATGGCCTGCGTGATGGAGTGGTCGCGTATAAAGCACACTGCACAAAGCACAACCGACTCCATCGGCGCACCAGATGCAAAGTCCATCAATCAATGAATCACGTATGCGTCCCAGGGTTGTGCATATTCCAAAACGGCAGCAAGTCCCGCATGCATTGACCGATTTGGGTCACGCCAGCGTCGTGTTGCACATCCGATGCGGGGATGGGGTTCATCCCGTCTCAGTCCCCATCCCCTCTCAGCCCCCATCCCCGCAGTGCAACACGACGGTGGCGTGACCCAAATGGCTCTCTCGCATGCTCGCGCCCCACACCATCCCTCTCCCTGCGCCCATGCATGCTTCCACAAGCCATAGCACGCACTGCTTCAACGCCAAACATCCGCTTGGCCTCATGACTGAGCGGTCGCATCGCACGCTCTGCTTTTTCACATCAAGCAATGCTCACCAACGGACAAAAACTGCGCATACCATTCGCATCATTGCACGCCGATGCTGTGCACGTGGTCGTACTCACTCACTCATGCCGTGTGTTCATGGGCGTGCGTGCGTGCAGAGCGTGAGATGCTGCTGCTGAAGCTGCGGGCGCCGCCGGGCCCTGCGCGCACAGAGGTGCTGCAGCTGGCCACCGTGTTCCGCGCCCGCGTGGTGGAGGTCAGCGACACGACGGTGTCGTTGGTGGTCTCGGGAGACCCTGGAAAGGTGAGGCAGCAGCGGTGGCCTGCCTGGGCTTGTGTTATGGAATTGGTTCGTTAAAGTGCATGCCGGCAAGGTGAGGCAGCAGCACTGGCCTGTGGTGGCTTGTGTGATGAGCAAATACCTGTTTCGGATGAAATTAGTTCGTTTATTATTGCGTTGAATTCTTGACTGCTCTGCATTCAAGCCGTGGGTTGCAGGTGAGGTGACTGTGTGCGTTCATCCATACAAGTGCTGATGTTCCATACACGTGTTTTCCGTGCACCAGTTGGCGCGTGATGGGTGTGTTCAAGCGATACAATCACCGTGAAGTGGGCCCGGGACGTATCTTGACCAGGGGCCCTCAGCATGTCGGCATCGCTGAGCACGCGCCGCAGTGTCATACCGAATGCTGGCGATGACCCTTATCCTGCCACTACGTGCGGGCATGCGTGGGCGTTTCAGATAACTGCAAAGGTCGTTGTTATGACATCGAACCTGTACCAGGTAAAGAAAATCAGTACATTGCTTATGTTGCTTGCGAGCGCAGCTGGCGGCCACCCAGAAGGTGATGGCCAAGTTTGGCATACTGGAGCTGGCGCGCACAGGGCGCGTCGCGCTCAAGCGCGGGGAGCGCATGCTCAGCAACTCCATCCCCGAAGGCGCCGCGCAGCCCGAGCACAAGACCCAGGCCGTGTGAGTCCCTCACCCCAAACACAAAGCGCGTAGGCATGTTTCAGGGAGCGCGCAGCGTCCGGTCAGCGACCTGCGGCATATAATTGGAGCCCCTCGGCCTGCATGGGGTTGCAGCTCGACAGTGGCTGGGGCGCGAGATTGCTTGAACCTGTGAGCAGCAGCGTGCACATGAGGGGTGGGGGGAGCCACTGGGGCAATTTTCGCAGGGCCATCGATGCAGCACCAATGCCAGGAAATTTGGTTTGCACATCCTCACCTGGCACCTCACCTGGCCCAGCGTTGTATTTTCTTGCATCGCTCTCAAGTCGGCATGCAACGAAGAGATGCGTACTGGGATGGCAGGCCCAAAATGGCGTTGCCTGCACTGCGCTGTACCGAACTCACGCTGATTGCGCAGCACATGCATTACGTAGTACTGCATCAATTACTGACTGTACTGCATCGCTCTCCTGCGCAGCTACTCTCGCGCCCCCGGCACCGGCAGCGCTGACGTGTACATGGTGGAGTCCTCGCTGGACCTCATTGAGCTGGAGGACGACAACCGCCTCACATACGCGCCCACGGGTGAGTCCGTTCAGGAAGGCGCATACATCGATACATGCCCACGGGTGAGTTCGTTTAGGCGGTCACGTACAGTTGCATACACGTCCACGGGTGTGAGTTCTGACAGTCGCACACAGTCGCATACACGTCTACGGGTGAGTTCAGGCAGGCAGTCGCGTACACGCCCACAGTTGAGTGCGAGCAGGCAGGGCGGCATGATTGGTTGAATGACTTTACATAACATAACCGACCAGGCCATTCATGGATGAGCATAGTGAGTATGATGATGCGTGGGGAGGAAGCAAAGGCGAGCATGTCAAGACAAGGTTTGGCATTGCGCCGCCTGCACGCCAAACAACTGCAACGGGGCTATGTGATGTCGGGGGCCAGCCCTGCGCATGCAATTGTGCATCCTTTGTGGGATGCATGCAAGCAACGAGGCCATGCCTTTGGTTGTTGTATGTTGTGCACACACTATATGGACCAACCCAAACAGCGGGTGGGAGGGGACCTCACGGGTCCAGAAGGGATACCAGCGGGTGGTGTTGTGGCCCAGGCGCAGCAAATCGATGCGCACCAGTCCTTTCATGCTGCCCTTCGGTCCTTTCACTGCGCTGACAGTGGTGCATCCAGGACGCATCAAACCTGTCATGCGCACATGCACCGCACTGGTAAGATGCAAATTTGCAGCAGTGACCGGTGGGCCTGACCGGTGCTGGATGCGTCATGGTGACTGGACAAGCGGAAAAGGCAGCGCTCCGACCCGCGCTTCTGAATGCTGCTGCCGCAGGCGGCCTGACCGTTGCCGACCCAGATGGCCCCAGCCCCCACACCCTCAACATCGAGGTCACGGACGTGCCCGGAGTGCTCAACCAGGTACACCTGAATACGATTTGAAGCAGTTTGCGTGTGTCATGGCTCAGTTTCTCTCAGGGCGCTGCCTTCCGCACATGCAACTCTGTGTCTTGTGTGTGTCCCGCATGTCGGCATGTGTGTTTGCAAGCGGAGGCAGCCGGGCAGCAGCGGACGGCGCATGTGGCGACGTGGCAGCGTCGGCAGGGAGTGGCATGCATCACCGTATTGTGTGCGCTATGGCGCAGCACCGATGGAGTTTTGCAGTCATGACGCTCATCAAAGCGCAGTCCTCATCACAGCATCTCGCATGTGCACTCAGCACCCGGAGCAAGCTGCGCAGCGCTGCGCAGCATTGCCATTCGTGCCTTACCAAGGCTCCATGCATGCGCTGTGCGGTGTGCTCGGTGGTGGTGTTCGCGATCATGTACGTGCAGGTGACGGGCGTGTTTGCGCGGCGCGGCTACAACGTGCAGTCGCTTGCGGTGGGTCCCTCGGAGCGCGAGGGGCGCTCGCGCATCTGCATGGTTGTGCCCGGGCGCCCCAGCGGCATCGCCAACCTGCTGCGCCAGCTCAACAAGCTGGTGTACGTTGAGAACATCAGCGACCTCACAGACGTGCCGTTCATCCAGCGCGAGCTGATGCTGGTCAAGGTGCGTCAGGCTGAGGGCGAGGACAGGGGGGCGAAGACAGGGAGGCAAAGGCTGCGCGGGACGGACCGGGCGGCTTGAGTCGGGAAGCGTCCGTCGTGCGAGAGGCACTCGTAGCTCATGCATTACCTGGTGGTATAAAACACCTTCACAGGGCACAAGCCCCATCAACACAGCTTTCAAAGCATTTTACCAGAAGTTTACCGGTTTAAGGACTCCAGGGGTTCAGGACCTCATGATAGGGTTCAGGGTATAGCTTAGGGGCACGGCTCGCAAGCACAAACTGCTGCATGATTGCTGCGGCAGTGATCGGTGGCATATGCTGGCAGTCGGGCAGCATCCAGGGGCGTGTCAGCGCCAACCCTTACCGTCACCAGTCAGTGCATTTGAAACTGCATATGCTTTGTGCACGCGCCTGGCTGGTGTGTCCTAGCTGGATGCATTAACTGTTTGGGTACCGCTGTGCTCCGATTCGTGGTGCCTGGGTATGCTCTAATGTGGGTCATGTGGGGAAACGCGTGTTTGTGTGGGGAAACGCCGCCCTCGCATGCAGGTCAAGTGCAACGCAGCGCAGCGCGGCGAGCTGCGACACCTGGTGGAGATCTTCCGCGGCAGCATAATCGACGTCAGCCCCACCACGTGTGCGGTGGAGGTGATTGGCAAGGAGGACAAGCTCAAGGCGTTTGTGGAGCTGCTGACACCATTCGGTAAGCGTCTGCTTTGCCTATGTCGACATATGCACGCCCGTTCAGCCTGGGTTGGCCTGTCGCGCGTGGGTGTGTGGGCTGGTGTGTGGGTGTGCGTACAGGTGTGCGTATGTGTGCAACTTGTGGGAGTGTACTGACAAAGCGGTGACGAGCTGTCCCTCAGCATGAAGGCGTGTTTAGTTCGTGGATGAGTGGGAAGTGCAGCGGAGGATGCAGCTGCAGTGCCCTGCCTGAACAAGCAGGCTAACGTACGGCACAACTGCATCAGCATACCACGCACGTCCAGGGGCGTGGGGGCTTGGTTGGGTGGTTGGGTGGTTGGGTGCAGACAGGGTTGCCGACACGGCCATGACTTTATAGCAGAATATGGAGTCAGGCTGCTAGGCGAGCAGGGTTGAATGGTTCACTGCAATACACGCCTGGCGAAGCGTGATGGGTTCAAAATGTCAGCCAAGCAATTTTGAGGCTCAGCCTGCCCCGCCTGTGAGATGCCCGTGTGCTGACCACCTGTCCACTGATCACTGCTTCTGGTGATGCTGTCCTTGCAGGCGTCCTGGAGATGGCTCGTACCGGCCGTGTCGCCATGCTCCGCGACTCAGGCGTCAACACCTTGTTCCTGGCCAAGATGAGCACAGGGCGTGTTTGGTAAACAGGATCAGTGGGGAGCTTCGAACTTCTTGCTGCCTCGCTGGACTTCCCTAGTATGTATTTGCGGTGTCACGAGTGGCGACGCTGCGGTTGTTCATGAACCCCCTATCCAACCAGGTCCTCTGGTGTTGCTCAGGCGTGTGGTATGGTCTTTGTTAACGCGGTCGTAGTGCTTGGGTCGCAATGCACTGCACCATTTTTTCGTTCGAGCACATGCAAATAATGAAAACGTGAACTTGGGACCTGCTGCCAAAGCCGAATGCGCTGCGACAGAGGACGGAATACGTTCACCGTTCGCCGTGTCGCATATGTGCCGCTTGCCAGCGTAGCGTCTCGCTGTAGGCTTGTGTAAACGGCTCGTTTAGCACCCAACACACCTCGTGAGCACACCGCTGACACGGACCCACAACGCGCACTATTGCAAGGTGTAGCTGTGCCAGTAGTTTCAGCTGAAGTGTTGACAGGGACACCCTTGGCAGCGTGCTCAGAGTATTTGTGGCAGCGTTTGGAAGGTCCGGCTCGAATCACAACCTCCCTCCAGACTGTGCCTCAAGTGCCGCTAGCTATGGCGGCATAAGCAGCAGCGGCTTATCCACACGGGTATTGCGGGCGCTCCAATAACGGAGCTGCCCACGGGGCTGCACGCCCAGGCGCAACGCAACGCTCCTAACCTTCAGCAGCAAGCAGAGGCACCATGTCAAGGCTCGCTCGCTTGGGGCAGGCCCTGCGCATGCCTTTCATGGTCATGGGCAGAGCTTACAACAGCACAGCGGAGAAAAACCCGTTCGCTACAGGTGTTGTCACGACTGTCGTGAAGACCAGTGCGGCTGATTTCTTTGCCCAAAAGGTCAGCAGCCCTTGTGACTGTATGCCTGCCCCACTAGGCTGGACGCCAGTGCAGTCCATACCTGATGCGTCCGCACTTTGCAAACGTTCTGCTTCCAGTTTCCACACACTGTCAGGCTCTATAGCTGCCTTCCTGGCCTAGGTCTGCTCATCATCAATCGCCTGCTTCGTACCTTGTGCTTCTCACCAACACTTCTCTCCAACGATTGCACCATGCATAGGTGGTTGAGGGCAAGGACGAGATGGACTGGAGGCGTCATGGCATGTTCTGTATGTTTGGCTTTGCCTACTTGGTAAGCGCGTTGGTGAGCATCTCTTGATTGCTTTGAACGTAGGGCTTTTCTGGCCTGATGGTGTTCATGCTTGCCCCCGGCTGGTTCCGTCTCCAGGGCTGCTTCCAGTACTATCTGTACAACGTGCTATTCACCAAGTGGTGCAAGCCTATCACCAGGATTTTCGGACACCTGGGGTCGGCCCCGGTGAAGACCTTCATCGACCAAGCCATCCAGTAGGTCAACGCGTTTGATTTTCCTTAACTGCTGCACTCCGGAGCCAAGTTCATGTCCATGTGGCAGCTTCACTCGCTCCCGTAAGAAGCTGTGTTGACCTGTGTGCACGCGCTGGCGCTGTCTGCTGTCCGCTGCAGCCATCCGCTGGCCTACTTTCCGTGCTTCTATCTGCTAAAAGGCACGGTTGAGGGTCGACCCGTCACCGACTCTCTTACAAAGTACAGGGAGGACTTGTGGGAGAACTGCCAGGCGTTGTGGAAAATTTGGGTCCCAGCGCAGCTGATCAACTTTGCGTTCGTGCCGCTGCACCTACGCATTCCCTTTGGTAAGCTTGCCTCCTTGACACCACATAGAGTGTATTATACGTTCTTTAACTGTGAAGCAGGCCGACGCTGGCCGAATGTTCGTCGCTTGCCGACTGGTTGCCGCTGGGGATGTTGCGTCTTCCTGACGGTGAACCATTGTTGCACCTTGCCTGACCCAGCTGCCTTGCTGCGTTCTCGGATTGTGCCTGCGCAGTGGCTGCTGTGTCGTTTGCGTGGACGGTGGTCATCAGCGTCATGCGTGGCACGCTACAAGCGCACCAGCACCAGCAAGGCGCAGGGCATGACGAGCCCAGCAGCGCAGCGTCCGCAGCTGCGTCGGCCGCTGCTTCAGCCGCGTCCGCCTCAGCTGCCAAGCTGGCGCCGCTCATGACGGTTGCTGAGGCAGACAGGTGAGACCACATACGCACCAGCGTACACGCCTGGCATACACGCGCATACATGCGTGCTATTGGTGAAGAGAACCTGTACCCCACGTCGGTGACCCAAATCACCCAAGCATGGTCACACAGCTACCGCCAGCTGCGCCAGGGGTCACGGCATCACGTGTACAGTTTTGCATAGTGCTAGGTGTTGTACTACGAAGCATCGCCGTATACCACACGCACACACAGTCGTGGTTGACTTATACATCACCTGGCTGATCAGGCCATTCATGGATGAGGGCAGCGATCAAGAAGTCGCATGAATTGAACGGTCCTGTGCGTGCGTAGTGCTCGTCGCCGAAGCGCGTAGACCCGATGCCGACAGGCAGGACTGGGTGGTCGGGCTCTCTAGGCAGGGCGACGGTGCCCAGCGTGGCAGGCTTGGGGGCACCCACAGACTGCCTTTCACAGGGAAACCTGCACACGCGGATGTGGCAGGCGCCTGAGAGCATGGGCCAGGTGCTAGTGGGAGGAATAGGGCTATAGGCAGCAGGGGTGGGAAACGGGTAGTCTGAGGGGTGAAGGGCAGGGGCCAGAAGCAGGCAGCCCATGGCAAACTCAGAGGCGGTCGTGGGCCAGCATTCCTATTTTTCAAGCACGTACTCTGGGAAGTGGCAGCACAGTGCAGCAAACGTGCAATACCGTACCCGCTGTACGGCTTGCAAGCGTGCACCGCTGCATGCATCACGTGTTGCATGCATCACGCGCTCGTGCCTTTGCCAGGCTGCAGGAAGGTTTGCCACATGCACATGATGGCACGCTGCGTCAGGCAGCAGCAGCGAACCGCACATGTGAACGGCATTGCGCTCGCTTTTTCCACTCCTAAATCGAACCAAACGTCCCTCTTCATGCGCATTTGCGTGTGTGTTGTGGTTGTGCTGCAGTGGTGACGACTCCGGCATGGGCTCATACCAGGGTGCCCAGGTGAACAAGGCGAGCCTGTAGGGGACCGACACACCGCTGGCCCCGCCCGCCCGCCCGCCTGAGCAAGCCCCACCCTGGAGCCTTCAGCTGAGCTGCCTATCCGGCAGCCATACACGGGACTTGAGCAGGCGACCCTGCTTGCGCTGTACAACAGTACTACAAGCTTGACCGGGGTCCGTACGATGTAGTACAACCCCAAAGCCGGCTTCCTGCAGTTACATGGCCCCTCCTGCGCATGGCAAACACTACACACCGCACATGCAGCGCGGTGCGGACCAGCAAGCTTAGCTTATGCACACCTCGGAACACATTCTTTTTTGCAACTGCCAAATCGTTTGACAGTGAACACTAACTCTCAGGCATGCAACAGTTGTACTCGGCGACTATTTCGACTCGGTGACTGCGAGCCCCTTCAAACCCATCCATGTCTGGTTGCCGTGATAAATCACTGCATGCAGGGGCTGCCACACGCGCGTAGGTAGTTTTGGAGGTTGCCACCTAACCGCTTGCACACAAGCACGCGCTGCCGTTATGCGCTGCCGTTATTATCCTCCTTGGTACTATTTGCACTGCTGTCCCGCTTGCCTGCACGCGGAAAGCACTTGAATGATTGACTCACTGCTTTTAGCGGGTAATGACTGTGGGCGCGCGCGCCACACATGCACGGGTGGTGCGTTCGACATGCATCAAGGGCTGGTTGGTTTGCACGTGTGCCTTGGCAAGTGCCATCCACTGATGCACGCGCCCGCGCAGCACGCGGTGGAGGATTGCAAACAGCTGCCTCGGCGCGCGTCCTGCTTTCTGATGTCCTGTGGTAAAGTATGTCGGCTCGGGTCACAATGGCGCCCATGCACCTGGTCCACGACCAGAGCGCGTGTGTACTGTGCTCGCACATCAACCAACGGAAAATAGCAGCAACATTGCGCCCCGCCATGGCCTGGCAGCACAGGACACAAGCTTATCATGCTGCCTCCGGTTCCCGTGCTCTCTGAGCAGGAGTAAGCTCATGGGCTCAGCTGTAGCTGCATCAGTGTCACGCGAGACCCTTTGGTGGGCTGCGGTGTCCAGCATGCACACACACTGGGCACACAGCAGAGGCAGTCTTGGGCATGCACAACAGCGTATGGCTGACACACTCATGCTTGGAGCTTGCCAGTACACAACGTCCGTGATCGGAATGCAGAAAGTAGAAATGCAGACATAAAATGCAGCTCCAGATGCAACTCATGCTGACGAGGACTGTACCTGTTGCTGGTCAAATCGGGCATTGTTGATGCAGTCAGCCTGATGCACCCCAGTCCCTCCACCGTAATCCGGGCGTTGCCGGCTTGCCGCCCTATGCACCCCACCAGAAAGGACACATCATCCACTGTCAGTTTTCAACTCTGTCTGAGTCGCGACTGGCAGTGCTGAATGCATGGGCCCGTGCACTATGTACATGCATTTACACAGCACTTCGAATGTTATTGGCTGATTGATGCTGCATGGCCCCACATATGTTGCCATGCATTGTGAGAATGCGCAGCTGCAGTGGGTTGGCCATTCCAAATATCTCTCCTTGGGTTTGTGGATGTGTGTTGGATGGTTTGTCCCTGTGGGGCCATGCAGTGTGCAAATACATGTACGCAACGATACAAATTGCACCTGACTATGGCCAGGCTGGGCTGGGCTGATCTGGCGCTGCCGCAAAACGGACGTGGACGTGTGTGCATGATGACCATGCCTGTGCCATGACTATGCCACTGACAAGGGTGTGCGTTAGGGCGGGCGGGCAAAGCCTGCTTGCACCGCGCGACAGCTGATCGCACCAGCGCTGGCGTCAGCACTGTGCCCGAGTCCAGCAGAGCATGGTGCTGGGCGATTGGTGCGTGCCATGCGGTCACGCATGCGGCTGCCTGTAGGTCCGCTCTGCACGGCTGACTGGAAACTGTCTGTAAGTGACAAGACGAACATGGCATGAACCAAACCGGGAGATGCCCTACACTCGTCGTGGACTGCTCATTGGAAATTTGAGTTACAGCACGAACGTTCGCCACAGCCAGTGGTCCTCGCCGCACAGGTTGCGGAGGGCCCTGTGCAGCAGTGGGCTCCGCACCGACCCACGATGGAGTCCGCGGCGCCCCAACGCGCTGGCTGGCGCCCCGTGCTGGCCAGCCAAGCACCAAGGCACACAGCGCCTGCTCCGCCTGCGCTGCACCTTTTAGCAATTTCTGAGGCGCAGTCCAGAAGCAGTCTCCTCGACCTTATGCAGTGAGGATGCAGGCACCACCGGCCTCCTTGATCTTCTTCTCAGCAAGCTTTGAGAAGAACTTGGCCTTAACGACCAGCGGCTGCGGGGGCAGCTGGCCCTTGCCCAGCACCTTGAACAGACCGTGCTTGGTGACGTCGATAAGGGGCGTCTGGCTCTTGTCCTTGGCAGCAGCCAGGCGAGCCTGAAACGGTCCAGCACACATTCAGAACTAATCAGAACACACCCGAGGCAGAATACCACTTCAGTCGCGGGCCGCCACTTGCACAAAACCCAGGTACACATACCACTAGACAAGTGCTGTACACATAGCTGTTCTAGGCTGCTGTAGGTGCACACTTTGCTGCAAGACCAAGCGCTGATCCTGTCTGCACAAGGAACTCGGCGCGGAGGCTGGCGCTGACACCAAGGAACTCGGGCTCACCTCCTCGCCAACCAGAGTCCAGATCTTATCCAGGTTAACGATGGGGCAGTGGTACTTCTGCTTGGTGAGGTGGAAGTGCCTCATACCGACCTGAGTGAGCACAGGAGCAGCCGAGGTGCAAATGGTGCAAGCTCGGTATTAGCAAAGCTGTGCATAGCTGAAACGAGCTGTTGCACTTCACTCAAGTCGCTATATCCAAGCGTGAAGGTGACGGCTGAGCTGCAACCAAGTTCCAGGGCAGAGACTGTCTCCACAGTGCTCGTGCAAGCTCTCCACGACGGGTGCTTTCAGTGACACTGCTGCAGCGAGCGGCTGTAGGGTCAGAGTGACCAGTCTGCTGCCTCTGCACCTGGTCAACTGCAAGCTTGGTGCTTGCAGCGCGCTCTTCAGCACGTGCGGCCCGGCGTAGGGCGGCTGCCCATCGCCGTAACCATCGCTGCTATTCCAGCTGCTCCAGCAGAGCTCCGTCCAAGTAGTGCTCACGCAGTGCTGTTCATGGCTGACAGAGCCGCGCAGCGGCTGCTACTCCAAGCTGCCGTTGGCCAGCGCTGCCGCCATCCCACACCAGAACGCCGCTGTGCTGCTGGGTGGGTGGGCCCTCGCCATGCTTCCAGCTGCTCCTGCGTTCTAAAGGACTAAGCCATACACTCCAGGAGCTTGAACTCCACCTGCAGCAGTCAGGAGACTTTGCTCACCTTGCCGAAGTAACCAGGGTGGTACTTGTCCATCATAATCCTGTGGTGGTGCTGGCCACCAGCGTTACCGCGACCGCTAGGGTGCTTGCGGTGCTTGCCAACACGACCATGGCCGGCACTGACGTGACCGCGCTTCTTGCGGTTCTTCCTGAACCCTGTGCACATTAGCAACACAGGAGGAGTCAGTGAGATTTGGCCCGCGGAACGAGGCTCACTGGGACAAAGTCCATGCGCGGAAACGGCTTCCACCGTCAGTATTCGTAATAGTAGCTGCCAGCCTTCTGCCAGACTGCGTAGGTACTGTGCCTAGCAACGTGCAGCCGACAGGCAAGTTGCCATGAACCGTTGCGCGCTGGGCGCCTAGTTGCACAACAACAACGGAAATAGCCCAATGCGCACGCACTTGTGGTCATTTTTCCCTTTGGTCCGGTCGAAGAGGGAGAGGACCGGCGCGCCCGTTGGCCTTAACAGAGGAGAGTCCTGTGTCAGGGAATTGGCTCCAGGAGAGGGAAGCCACAACGCCCTTTGCATGTCATGCGGGGCAGTGCGCGACAGTTGCATGCAGCTCATAGCAGGTTGTTGTCCCCACCAGCATGCAGCTTTATAACCTGGTTGCAGGGCTGGCGTTATAGCAGCAGCGTCAGTGCACCGCAAGCCACCGTATGCAGGCGCGTGACTTGACCGCCAGCACTTGCACGGGCAGCAGCAACATGTTCATGAACCTTTGCTGCCTGGCGTCTATTCTTGTATGTGAAGCACCTCACCAGCATCACTGTCAGGTCTGCAGGACGGGCAGGCTGTGTGGGTCGTGCGTGCGTGGCTGCACATATCCCGCCAGCAGCGCGTAACGTCCTACCACGACGTGGCACTATAGCTTTGCATTCTGTGTGTTTAGTTTACTTGAGACGCGCTTGGGCGCACTGAAAACGAGTCAGGTTGTGTGTGCGCACGCCAGTACAAGGTTACGGCATGGCTGTCAGTGCATGCGGCGCTGCCTGCCCCGTCCCTGGCCGCGCCCGCCGGCCAAGGCCGGCCTTGACCCTCTCTACCCTCTCACTGCCCACCCTCCTGGACCTCTCACCCGCTCAACCGCCTTACATCCCTCTTGCCTGCACGTGAGCTTCGCAGACAATGTATAAGTGTATAACGCACATGAAAAACAGCGTCGTTACGCATTCACGATAGACAGGCATCCCCAGAACCCCTGCCCATGCAGCTGCATCATGACAATAACTGCTGGCTGCAAGTTAGTGCTCGTAATCACTGGAACCTTTGAGTCTTGAGCCCTGTGCGTGACCGCAGCCGATGCGGTGCATGCGGCGGCGACAGGCCATTTGCGTGCACGCGGGCGAACGATGCCGCCCACACACGTGCACGGCCCCACGGGAAGCAAACAACTCTAAACACACGCGTGCAACAGTCCCTCCTGGGGCATGCTGGTTCCGCAGCCCGGCGTCCAAAGATTCACGACACCATGCGTGACACCAGGGAAGACTGCGCCCGAGCAACCAACGCACGATGTTATACGGTACCCAGTGTGCATCGTGCCTGGGCAAACACTTACATAGGAGTGATATGTTATAGCTGGAGTGACAGGACACATTCGCAGATGGCTGCATGGACAAGAGCGTGCGCAGGCGTGTAGGATGCGGGGCGGGCACTGGCGGGGTGCATGACTGCCAGCAACGGGCACATGTTGCCAGGACTGCTACGAGTGTAGGATGCACAATGACAACAACGCATTGGATGCCGTCAGCGATGAAACGGATGCATGCTTTAAAAACGCAGAATTTGTGTGTGTTACGGCATGCAGGCGGGCGGGCGGGCATGCAAGCCAGCCGCAACATCCGATCATGCTCATGGTAAAATGCTGCCTGTGCAACGAGATGCAGGGCGACGAAAGGACAGTCGAACACGCCAGCGTGTACATGTATTCCCATGCCAGCATGTACATATGCTGGCGTGGATAATCATGCTACAATATGTGTTACAATTGCATTAATGATTGCAATCAACTCGTCACAGCAAAGGACACCTTTTTTGGAGGTAGGTACGATTCGCTGGTTGGGGCGTAACGGTTATGAATGCAGGCCACGCCAGAGGGTTTGCAAAAGGTGGTCCCGCCCTGAAACCTCTGGTACACGTGCACGCTTGCGTGTATTGCCTTGTGCATGTTTTGCAACAGTGCATGTGTCAAACCCACAGGAGCGTTGTCAACCCATTCGTGCAGCAGTGCAGATACATGCTGGATACGTGGCGCAGACGCTTGAAGCGGGTGGATGCACAGCGTTGGCAGTGCAGCAAAGTGCGGGCTGAGAGTGTGTTTTGTGCTCAAACCAACCCATATGTAACGCTGCCCATGAGGGCAATGATGTCATTTTAATTTATGTCGTTACGGCATACTACTGCTACTGCTACTGCGGATGCCACATATGTGACATCGCAGCCACACCGTCAAGCACAAAACCAAGCACGCTCCGCAAATAATACAACTTGCCG
>BDDA01000175.1:94235-116336 GCA_001662385.1 Chlamydomonas asymmetrica | reverse complement strand
TTGCCACCCACACCCTCACCACCCTCGCCTCCCCCTCCCTCTCCGCCCCCACCTTCGCTTCCTCTGCCACCTGCGCCCTCCCCACCCTTTCCTCATCCACCCTCTCCGCCCCGGTTGCAGGGAAAGGCACGAACTCACCAGTGTCATTGCGCTCCCAGAGCTTGCCCTCCAGATAGCTTGCGAGGTTGTCGAGTTGACCCTGTTCCCGCATTTCTGCGAACACTTGCAGTATGTCGTGCTCTGTTGGCAGGCAGGCTTCCATCTCTGTAGCGAGTTCCAGAACCTTTTGCGCTGCGAGCGAACCAAGCATTGGTCCACCACCTGCATGGACAGTGCATCGCAGGCAGCAGATTGGGCAGTTCACCAGAGTCTTGGCAGTGGTGCGCGCTGCTGGGCACCTTGCCTGGGTTGCAATAGAATGGTGCACTGAACGCCGCAACACGTGGGCGCAGCTGCTGCCATCACTGCTGTGGACAGCACAAGCAACGCAACAGTAGCTTCACCATAAACAAGTCACAGACCATACCTCTAGAGCGGTGCACCAAGTCCTCCAAGCACGTCAGCCTTTTCTTGTGCCAGTCCGAGGCCCATCCCCAGGAGGCCTCTCCTACATCAATGCCCTGCTTGGTCTTCAGGATGAGCTCTGCTGCAATCTCTTTACTGAACTTCTCTGCGAGCTCTATACGATGATAGGTCCATATTGATTTCCCGCCGACGGTGGACATTTGTCACCGGAAAGCGCGTGGAAAGCGGAAGCCACGAGACCAGCGTGACACATAGGCAAGCTCGTAGCCAGCGTGTTGATGGTATATGCGAATTACATACTGTGTGTGTGGTGCAGCAACCTCCAAGCGCTTGTAAAGTAAAGTGGCTACATGGGACACACGGCGCACAGTCCTCGAGGAAGGAGCTGCATGCAATGCAGCACCCTGCCATGAGACCACAGGCAAGGAGGTAGGGGGCCATCACGCAACATCAGCAGCAGCGGAAGCGCGCTGTGCTTTATGAAGTCTTGAGAAGCAAACATAGAAGAGAGGGAGTGCACGGCGTGCGAATGTATGAAAGCGCAGGTGGCAGTCGCCTGTCGGTATGACAGGCCCAGGTGGGAGACCATCACCGAGAGGGTGGACGCGTAGACTGTGCCTGAGACACCAAACTAGAGAGGGACGTGGCGTGCCACAAAGCCCTGGCCCTGGAGGAGAGCACCCAAGGCGACGTGTTGAGCGGCGGCACGCGCATGCTGGCCATCTGGTAGGAGGTAGGCAATGCAACCATACAAGGCTCAGGAGCATTTCCAAGTTGCATGCGATTATCCTTCAGATTTGTGCATTGCATGGGTACGCCAAGCAGTTCATGCCAATCATTTGCAGCGAGCGGCCCCCATCCAATATCACACTTCTCCGTTGCAATCGATCAGTGTAGCCGCGAATCGCATTTGTCCCTCCCCCTCCCCCCCCACTCACAGACGAACACCAGCATGAAGGGAGATCGGAGTGCTGCAAGCGTTCAACGTGAGCACGTTGTACACCAATGATGGTGAATGATTACAGCAAATTTTGACTGTACCAAGTCATTACCATAATCTTCACGTTACTCTAAACCCAAAACCCTGACAGCCACATGGAAACATCACTAAATACGGCATATCAGTGCTCCACCTAAGCAGGGAGATAGCAAGAGGGCCACGCATGTTGATCTACAGGACGCGGCCAGCGCGGCCACGCCAAGAAAGCATGCGTGAGTGCATGCATGCGTACGCAGAAGCTTACATCTTGACAGTTAGCCGGCGGGTGCCTAGTGTATTGTGTCATTTCACTACTCATTTGTGTGTCAGTGCATGGCATCACCTAATAGGCTGATACACAGTACGCACTCAGACAGGATGCATGCACCGAAAAAAATGATCCCAGCTGACGCATACCGCACGCGCTCTGTATGAGCCAACTGCTGGTGTTGCTGCATGGTGTGCACGATGGGCAGCGCTGGGAGCATCGGACAGCCAAGGCGCAAGGCGCAAAGGTGGCACTCGTGGCAGAGCATCTGTACCATAATTCTGTCAAACTGTGTTATGACCCCAACAAGCGGGTGCTATAGCTCTGACTGCGCTACACGCGGGCGGATCGTTCAGTCCCACTCGGAAGGAACTTGACGTATCGCCCCGCTTCCAACGCGTCGTCCCCACCACGCGCGCCCCCACCGCCAATCTTAGCCCCCGCCAGACCGCTGCTGTTGAAGCTGGCAATGCCGCCTACGGACTGCGGCAGGAAGGGGTTGCCGCCGGGGCCGCCGGGGGCAGCGCTGCTGCTGCTGGCGCCGGCACCGGCGCCGCCTTGTGCTAGCATGTGGAAGAGCGGGTGTTGGCGCAGGTTGCCGGATCGCAATGCCTGGAAGAGCTGCCACGTCTGGTGCGCGATGAAGCACGCCACCTGCAGCCAGTGCACCATGGACACGATACACACACGCAGGCGGGGTTCAGGACCACAGGCAGGCGGGGTTCAGGACCACAGGCAGGCGCGTCATCATGTCCATGTGGCAAGTGTGGTGCGCAACGACGCATGCTGCCTGGAGCCTGTGAATGATGCACACGTGTGCACCTAATGCAAGGGTTCAAGTCTTCACGACCACATAGCAGGCGCACATGGATTGTGCACCGCCGTGTTCACCAGAAGGTACAAGGCGCTAGACCAATCGACCAAAGACGGTGGCGATGTACCGCAGGACTGCATCAACGTCGAACGCCCCCCAATAAGGACGCGACTGCAGTACTGGAGTACTGGAGTATTGGAGTAGGTGCGGTATGTTGGACATACGATACCAGATGCAACCCTGATAAACTGATATGTGCTGACATACTGATATGCAGCAGCGCATTGTGAGTGTCTGCGTAGCCTGCTTGCTTACCAGAATGTATACGCATATGCACACTGCATGGCCCCACGGGAATCACACCGCATGCCCCTTGCTTGGGCGCTCTTTCTGACTCACCAGGATGGTGACCATCTGGAACTGCACGATGCCCCACGCGAGTATCCCCGCCGCCAGCGGCGCCGCCAGCGCCACCGTGACCTTGGCGGCGGTCGCCTCGGCCACCCCGCGCCACAGCAGCGCGTCCACCAGCAGGCGGCCGCCGTCCAGCGGGTATGCGGGGACCAGCAGGTTGAAGAGGCACAGCGAGATGTTCACCTGTTCAAAAAACAAAACAGTGCAGGGGTCAGGGCTCAAAGGGGTTAGGCAGGGGTTAGGATGTGGGGTGTGGGTAATAGGGTGTGGGGCATGATGCCGTCCAGCAGGAGCATGCGTGCACATGCAAGCGTACGGGTGGAGGGAATAATTTGACAAGGCCTGTGTTTTCGTGTGTGCGGGTGGGCAAACCGTGAGTTGGGTGCATGTATGTGCGTATGCGGGGAAGCATTCGCATTCACAGCACGCACACACTCATGTGCGGTATCCATGCATGGTGCATCGGCGTACGAGTGATACATACGCGGCATGCATGCACAGCGTGTGTGTGTGTGTCGCGGCGCGACCCCGTCCTCCGCTGGTGCGCAGGCGCAGCGGCAGCGGGGTGGCTCCGGAACCAGACTCACGATGACGGCGCCGGCGCAGAGCGCCTGGCCAAAGTGCTGCGGGTCCGGGTAGGGCATGGCGAGCGTGAGGGCCCATGAGCCCGTGGTGGCGTGGTACACAGGCAGCAGGATGAGCAGCCACACCGCCACCATGGGCACGTGCGTCAGCGGGCCCGCTACCGCCACCCACATGTCGGCTGCGGTCGTTCCACACAAGCGCACGCACACACACCGGCCAGGCAGCATGCACGTCACCAAGGCAGCAGGCCGGCAAGCGTGCCAGCTGCGGGCGTGGTAGCCACAGCCACGACGGACTGGCACAAGGGGGCTGTGAGGGACTGCAGAAGGCTGGTGTGCCAAAGCGAAACTCAGCGCCTGCTGTGCGACACCATTGACTGCGCAAGCTGACACCAGCTGCAGGGCTACTACGTGTAGCCACACTGCATGCTTTGGCATCAAGCTTCAACAACACGGGCTTGCGTCCGCACGCAGCATGTATGCGTTGCTACCGATGCTGGTACGCTCACCTTTTGGGCCCGCCGTGTGCCCAACAAATGCTAGGCCTCCCAGCGGCCATAGCAGGATACCCTCAACCACGCCGCCAACAGAACGGGCAGCCAAGCAGTGGCCGAGTTCGTGAATTAAGACCGTGAGAAGCAGGACCGGTCCTAGGAGAACAAACCATAGCAGGCATGCCCAGGGCCCATAGTATATTGCGCCCAAGACTTGTGCACCCAGGACGAAGAAGAACAGGCCTGCAAAGTGGTGGCAAAGTCGGCACAGCGGTCCGCTGTGTCAGCGTGAACGTGCAGTTGACAGGTTTCCGGCGGTGACCCGGTGACAGGCAAGGTCAGCGGTGGAAAAGCTTACTGTGAAGGCGAATGGGTATCCCAAAGGCGCTGCCGATCGGAAACGAGCCGGCTGTGCTGAACGACACCATTTGTGTATTGGCCAGTCCCAACTGCTGCACTAACCAGCACTAAGAGAGTTTGAAGCAGAGCTCTCTGCGATAACCGGGTGGAGTAAGAGGGCGCAGGCAACAGCTCTCATGTTCACGGCATGGCCAGTCCACGCCTCAACATGATGAAGGAAATGGTCGTGGTTTCAGGCTACGGAACCACGACTCTCACGGCCAAACATCGAACAAATGGCATACCCAGTGCTGATATGCAAATTGTGACATCCACCATTCTGTCACAAGCACCGATATTTCACCACCGTGGCACCGTCCTTTCGTGCCTTATGACAGTGCTGCTGACACGTGAGATGCAGGCCGCCACAAGCGGGCGTTGCACTGGACAGGCGGTGCCAAGGAGCGCTGTAGTGGTGAGTACCAATCTTGACAGCTTTGAGCGCAACTGAGTTTGTAAAAGTTGGTACGGTGGCAAGCAGCAGCTTAACTTGTGAGGGCCCCTGTGCAAATCGTGCAGAAAGTTCCTGGCAGGAGAAAAGAAGACACAACGTGTCGATTGCTTGTGTTGAACAACAAGCACACGCTTGCATGCAGGGCTCCGCTTCATATCTGCGACCGCTATGGAGCAACACCAGTTCGCGCTCAACGCCACCAGCAGCTTGCAGCGGCGCAGCATCGCAGTTTGCTGTTGGACTGGCCAGTGCGCAGCACGCTGGGATACAATCAAAGTCAGTCCACCGTTGTGAGACGACCTTGGTCCGGGCAGCACAACCTGCTGCAGCGGAGCCAGCTCAAACACCGCAGGGCGTGGCCTGCATTGCTGCACGCGAGGTCGCGCTCGACCTCCCGCTGACCGTGAACCCAAAGGTAAGGGGCCGCCTTCTTGCACCTTGTATTGAGTAAGGCGTCAAATAGGCAGCCGCATGACCAGCTCATGGAAAACCCATCACACGCATCAGCGTCAGACCTCACAGGCGTTCAACCTTCATCGCGTAGCTGTTTGTGTGTGTATGGCACAACTTGTGCAGTCGGTGCGGTGTCACTGTTTCACGTCATCAGGGGGGACGGCAGAGGGCGGTCCCCCGTTGCTGCACCCTTGCCGGTGTAGCGTGAGTGTTCGACATAGTGGCACTGCACAGATGGACAAGTTGCTTGTTGCCTCTGGTGTCTGTTGGAGACCTGGATACCATGCACACCACATCCCTCACACCCCTGGTCACCTCTCATACCCCCACACTTGCTTCCACCCCATATACAGTTGGACAGGCATTCGAGCAGAATCACCAGCACATAGGCACTGGCGCATGCACAGGAGTGATTCTGCACAAATTGATTCTCCCCCTTCCCATTTGCCTCCCCCTGCTCCCACCCCTGGGTGGGAGAGGGGGCCGCCCCACCTGCACCCCACCCACACACCCAGCAACCCCCACCTTTCGCTGCGACCTGAAGTGACGCCTGTTGATGCGCTGCATTTGCCTGTTGCTGAGACCTAGCCAGCTGCTGGTTCTTTTTCCGCGCTGCTCTGCCCTGCCCTGCTCACGTAATTTCAATGCATTTCGGTCTGGGGCCTCTGAGCCTTCCAAGGGTGGAGCGTTTTCGACGACAGCTTCAGCGCTGCAGGATCAGCCGCTATATCAGCACAAACACCTTGATTACGCTACGATTTTATGAATAACAGTCCGCACCTGCGACAGCCACCTTGATAGACAACCAGACCTTAGTTTGCGTGCGACGGCCGCTAGGCTAGCTCAGTCACCTCGCCCTCGTCGCATGCAGTCTTCAATCACACACACACACACTGCATGGCCTCATGGGAACCTTACTTGAAGACAATCCCCAAATTGGGGGACTGTCTTCAATGTGTGCTTTGCTTTCCATGTGGGTGCATGGAGCCACACATACGCAGGCTCCACCCACCCACCCACCCACCCATCCCGTCCGCACACCCAACATCCGCGCATCGTGTGGCTCTTGGCATTAATGTGGGATGTTGTTGCTCATCGCGCCGCGCAGGTGCTGGTTGAGTGCCTCACTGCTGCCGCAGCCGAATGCACCCCCGCCGCCTGCGCCACCACGCCCACCAACAGCCCAGCCCCAGCAGCAGCAGCAGCAGCAGCAGCAGCAGCACCAACGGCGGCGGAAGAAGCTGTTGCACCCGTGCGGCTCTCCGCCACCAGCTGTGCAGCGCTGGCCGTGGTGCTGCCCATGCAGCTCCCCCGCATGGGGCCCAAACTCACGCTGCAGGTGCTGACAGCGCTCAACACCTTGGTGCAGCAACAGCCCCCTGCCGTGGCCCGTGCCGAGGCCGTTGCCAGTGGCACCCCAGGCGGCGGCATCGGCGTGCAACCGCAACGTTCCGTCGGCCGCTCTGGTCGCAGGAGTGGGTTTGGTGGCGACGATGGCGATGGCGTGGATGAGGTGGCGGAGTGGGAGCGCTTCTCGAGCGAAATGTCCCGGCTTGTGGGCCTGGTGGTGGCGCGGCTCCGAAACCAGCTGCCGCAATGCACTACGAGGTACGGCAGCGAGACAGGCACAGATACCTCACGTGCTGGCGTGCATGCGCCTGCATTTGCTATGGCGTTACGCATGTGTAGCTGGGAAGGCGTTCACCACGCGAGGCTGTTCAGCCTCATACGCATCGTTTCAGGAGCGAGTTGAGGTTGGAGGTTTGTGTGCGCGTGTGCGTCCACTCATGAGCGCCGCACGATGTGTCTGGGACTGTACGCAACCACCCCGTTGCTGTCACGTTGTGCCTTGTGTGTGCTGCTTGCAGCCAGCTGGCGCAGATAGCCTGGGCGGTGTGCGAATCTGGCGTTGCATCTGCTTCACAGCAGCAGCAGCCAAGTATCCTCCCCAGCCCAGCCGCCTCCACCGCCCCCACCGCCGCTGCTGCAGCCACTGCCGCGGCTGCCCCCTCAGCCCCCTCATCCCCAGCATCCACCTCCTCCGCTGCGGCCCCCTCCTGGAGCGAGGCACTGATGGTGGAATCTGCAGGGAAGCTGCAGGACTTCATGGGGCCTGACCTGGCACTGCTGGTGTGTGCGCTGGGCGGGCTGGGCGCTCAGCCCACTGCTCAGTGGGCGGCCGATGTGGCGGCGGAGATCAAATACCAGCTCAGTGAGTGTGGTAGAAAGGAGTACAGTTTTCCTTGTGTGCAAGCTTACATGTGTTACTACAGTAGTACACATAGGAGCATCAAGTACCAGTCAGTGAGTAACTAAGTATGGTAGCAAGGAATATACGTCAGAATACACGTAGTCACGTACAAACTGCAGCCAAAGCAGGCCATATGCCGATACATGCATCTTGAAGTAGTGTTTATATGTTGTGTGTTGAAACTGTGTACCCCCGCGGGGCCGCGTAGCGTGATTTGCGTTGGGCCATGCTGTGTGCATATGCGTAAGGATAGAGACTGCACCTGACGTGGCCATGAGCCTAGGCTGACCCGGCGGCTGCCGCAAACCGAACAGAAGCCGGATGGTCTCAAATGGTGGCTGTACTGAGCACGGTACATTGTGTGTGTGTGCGTGCGCAGCGGAGTTTCCTGGCGATCTGGCTGCGGTGGATGTTGCGCGACTGATCAGCGGCATGGCGGACCTCCGGCTGCAGAAGTATGTCGACGCTGAGTTCAGGTGAGACTCTTTGTCACAGCGGGGAGACGCGCTTGACAGCACCAACGCTTTCACCCCCTTGTAAGAGGGCGGGAGGAAGAGAAGGGGGCAGGGGCGGGCCATGCCAACGGTAACCACATGGAAAAATGAGGGGATCAGCACTCAACAGGGCAGAGGGAACAGGGACGGAAGGCGATGCTGACGTGCAGGGGTGTGGTGCACTAAATGCAGTGGGTCCACGCTCCAAGGTGGCATGAGCGAGTTGACCTTATCCCCTCGCCATCCACAGGCCCACAGAAGCACCCCACCCCACAGCCCCACAGCCTGCAAGAAGCTGGGTAGGCAGAGACTTCACTGTCGTTGGCACGCACTGCTGGTGAAATGAACGAGCGCATACGCTCCCACCTGCGAACCTGTTCAAGCATGTGTGCATGCGTGCATGCATGGCGCGATCGTGTTGACCTTGTCCCCGCACCACTCCATGCTGCTGTGGTTCCATGCAGGCGCGTTCTGATGAAGGCGGCGTACGGGAAGACGCGCAGCGTATTGGACAAGGCGGCGGTTGACTTTGCGCTGTACCGCCTGGACGACACGGAAGCGGTTAAGTCCATGCACTTCGACCCCAGGTATGTCAGTACGTGTAGTACACGCTGCCCTATCTAGTACGCACTGCATTGTTCCTGCTTGGCACGCGCCGCATGCAGCGTACGGCTGGGCATGTGGGTCGCCTCGCTTCCAGCAGCATACGCGCCCCAGTTGCAGCTGCTTGTGGCGCCGTTTTCACCGTGATCGCATCAGCGGGCCGCTCTGAGCCTCACTGCATCGCCCGTCTCGTCGTCTACCTGCACGTCTGCCACGTGTCTATAATTGTTCACACAGGAAAGCACTACCCCATCAGTCCTCAAATCCTTAGCAGTTGGCTTGCACAATTGCTGCAGCTCTCACTGGATAACTTCAACCTGTGCTCATGCGGTACATGCACTGCCACGCACCATTACTCAACTACTGATGTAAGCGTGCTCATGTGCATGCACTGCCAGGTGGACCCACGAGGAGCTGCATTGGCTGCCTCGCTCCGAGCGTGACAAGCGGCGCATCATCAAGGAGAATTGGGTGCGCACGCAGTGGGGCGGATGGACTGGCGCCCGCTAGCTGGTAATCCATCATGGCAGCGGCAGCGGCAATGGCAAGGGCGGCGGCAGCAGCAGCAGAGTTGGATGTACCCCTGGATTGGAGCGTGGACTAGTGCTGGCGGCTGTGGCCCAGTGACCCACCACGGCACCAGATAGCCTGACGCACAGCTCAAGCAGCCGCAGCCGCAGTGATGTTGAGTGCGGCAACGGCGGCGGTTGTGCTTACAAGATCGTTTTGCACTGGGATATCGTGTGTAAGCACAAAGCGGTGTGTCTGGCTTGCCCAGAATATGAGTGTATGACATGCTGCTGGGGGGGCCTATTTTGGGCACCAACTCGATTGACTGCATGAGCTTGCTGCACCAGGTACTGCTGTCCAGGCTGCATGTCCCTGCTGCCAGGGTTGTATGGTGGCGTTCTTGCATGAGAATGTAAACGTGCTTGTTTCCGCTCCCGTCCTCCCTCAACCGAGCACCCAACTCCTCCGTCACGCCCGATTAAGTGCCCCGCTCGCGTGGTGGACGATAAGTGGATATGCAAACAGCTGCAGCACCCAGCGGGGTATGGGGTACGCTGCCCTGACCAGCTTACAACGTGCAGTGAAACGAGTTGTATAGGAGGGCAGCAGCCCAGCTACTGTTGCAGACGCCAAGTGGCAAGGTCATGCCGACCTGAAGGGTTGGCTGCAGGGCACAGCGGAGGGAGGGAGGCGTGCGGAGTTGTGAAAGCAGGTGGGTAGATGCAGACCTCAAGCGGCGAGGGCGGGGCGGGGGCAGGGCATGGTGCAGGGCACGAGGTGCGCACATGGGTCCACAGTCCACACAGCTTGTTCGAGCCTGGGCAGGAGGACCATGAGAAGCCGGCAGCGGCTGTGGTGGACACCGCACAGCCGTCCGAGCTTCCTCAATATCAACAGACGTGGCCTGACCAAGCTCAAGTGCGTTGTTCATATCATGGACTCTGCATGAACTGCAGCAAGGAGTACCAGTTGAAGCTCACGCTATGCACGAGATGTTGATGGGCATGCACCTGCACGCAGCTTGCAAGGTGGGATATTCTGATGTACGGTGGGGAGCCAGCAAGGGGGGTGGTGTGCAACGCAGCGAGTCACGAGTGCGGTCCGTTCTGATTCAAATCCATAAGTCCCGTTTGAGTGCTGAACAGTTCGCTGAATCCGTTCCTAATCAAGGGGCATAGTGTCAATCCACTCAGCGTGCACTCAGATGTGTGTGCTGCAATGGCGATGTTGCGTGCTGCAGCTGAGGTTGCCTGACCAGTGATGGACCAATCCGGCCAGAGCCAAATACAGTTCTGCAGGTGAGCGAATCTACTTGAGCCGGATGATGGCGGCCCCGTTGGAGGGCTTGGTGGCGAACAGCGTGTCCGGTAGGTCCGCCTCGCTCACCACGCCGCGCTCCATCAGCGGCCTGTGGGATGCACAACGTCAATACCAGCAACAAGGCAAGGACATGGTAAGGACGATCGTCAGAACGTCAGCGGCATGTCGTGTGCCAGTGTGTGCAACGACCAGATGGCAAACCCATCCAGCACGGCAACAGCAGCGTGTGCACCACAGATTGACAGTTGATGAACGAATGCTTATTGGACAGGCGTGCGAGGGGCGTGGCAAGCCAAGCCGTGCTGAGGAGGCTGTGCTGCTTACGCGTAGTAGGCCTGCTTGATGTGGTCCAGGAAGGCCTCCTCGCCGCCCTCCGTGATGAGGAACACTGCGCACCCGCCCCACCCGGCGCCTGTGCAGCGTTGTACACATGCATTCATTCATTCAGGCAATGAAATAAGACTGCATAATTCCAGACTGACAAGGGACGCCTCTGCACCCAACCCAACACACCCAACACACATCAGCACCAGCACACACGCGTGCTTAATCGTCACACATGACAGTGGAAAGCCCTCCACGAAACCCTCACCAACATTGTACAACGCAAGGCCAATCAACGAATCAACGCCAAGCGCAAGCCACGTCAAGCGCACGCGCATGCACACCCCAGCAGCATTCCAATGCAGCGACAGGGCGTGCACGGACTGCAATAGACAGCCGGCAGCACACATCCAGTACGGTCCTGCAAGGTTTCTCCCTTAGGTCGTGAGACGGAACACCTGTCACGAGTGGATATGTGCAGGTTGACGTGCGGATGTGTTGACGTGTGTGCGTGTGCGCGGGCGTGCGGATGTGTTCGCACGCACCGGTGAGGCGTGCGCCGAGCGCCCCCGCGGCCTTGGCGGCGGCCACCAGCGCGTTGAGCTCGGGGCAGCTGCAGGCGTAGAGCTCTGCGCAGGAGGCGTGCGAGGCGTCCATCAGCCGGCCCAGCGCCGCCAGCCGCTCCTCCACAGGCTGCTCGGTGCGCTGCATGAGTCAAGGGAGGAAGGAAGGCGAGTGCCACAGCATGGAGGCAATTGAGCACAAGAGGCATATCACGAGTCAAGGAAGGACCTCTTCTACTGGTCCCCATCTGGGGGGAGCATGGGCCGTATGGCCGACACGCTCCTGATGTAACATAACATAACATAACAAGGAAGGAAGGGGCGCCACAGCACCGACCAGGGCAGCAACACACAGTGACGCAGGCTGCTGCGTGCGCTGCGTGTGCGGCACGCAGTGGGAGCGCCACGGCATCAACACATACGGTCAGCACAGGAGGCACATCAGCAGTACTGCAGTACATGTTGCCAGTACAGTAGTACACACAGCAGGGAAGCAGGCCGGGAGCATGGAGACGCCCAGGGTGCTGGCACGGCAGATAGGTAGCATGCAGGGAACGGTACACACGGGCGGTAGGGTACACAGAGTTCATGGTGTTCGCGTTATGCACGCCATCCCTGACCAAAAACAAAACCATGCCTCCACCCCTCTGACTGCACCGCCAACCCCTTATCCCCTAATCGGCCTCGGCTAGAAAGCAGTCCAAATGCAGCCAGGGCCCATGGCCGGAAACCCAAAGGCTACACCATCCCGCTGATCCCTCTCCTCGCCACGGCTGCAGCAGAGTGTGCGCCGCATGCAGATCCTCACTGCGACCGCAATGCTAACAATCACCAGAGGGACGCCCGCCAGCGCAGCACTGCGTTTGCATAGAAAGTCCTAGGAATATATGCTGGGCACGTTGGGGGCTTCGCCTGCATACGGTATTAGTGGCGGTATACTTGCATATGGGTGGCAGACTGGCAGTACACAGTGTGCCAACCCACCTCGCATGTCCGCCTGAACTCGTGAACGCGCGCCGCTTCGCTGTACACGTGCACCGCACGCGCACGCAGCGGCATGTGGTAGCCCTCGGCAGCCGCCACCTGCACGAAAGCGCACGGCAATAAAACGATAGCAGCAGGGAAGGAGCTGATGAGGAGGATGGATGCGTCAGCAGCCCAGCCGCTGTAAAGGGCTTGCTTGGGTGGTTGCGGTACTGACTGTTCGGGGAGTGTACTTTTTTTTTATACGCTGCACAGTGGCCTTGCCGGCGGTGGTGCTGGATTTCAGAGTGGACGCATGGTGCACGGTGCATTGTGCATGGGTGTCAAGCATGGGTGTCAAGCATGGGTGTTCATGCTGCCCATGATCACGGGCAAGCATGCAAGCATGGGGATAATGGGCAAACCGCACAACATTCAGACTGAGAGCTCGGTATGTCGGGGGGGCCCAGGGGGGGCACCTGCGCGACACATGCGCCGCAGCGGGTGCTCTGGCGCTGAGAAGTACCGAATGTAAAAATATTCACGCATTCATGGCGCCCGTCGCACCCTCAGGCATTTGTTTGCGTGGGTAACACCACGCACACCTACGGCTGCTGATGCTGCGCTTGCCACCAAGCGCATGCCACTGCCACCCACCTGCAGCGCGAGTAATGACCCGGGCACGCCCTCAAACAGGCTCAACAGCGGCACCCCCAGCAGATCCTCCACCTGCATGCAGGCATTGCAGTGGCGAACCGATGGGCAACCACAGCCACAACCACAACCACAACCACAATATGTTTGTTACCTGTTGCTATTGGCATTCAAAATTATTTGGTACCTCAGGACAACTGTCCGTACCAAGGCTTGGTGTCACCCGCAGAAAAATTACGAGACTGGCCTGGATTGGCATTCAAAAAAGTCCCAGTGCTGGGTCGCACCGGCTGATTCTCTGCCTACGGTGTCGTAAGGACCCCTCCTGAGAGTACTGCTGCATGCGTAGTACATTTGTACTGCTGCATGCATTGCACATTTGTACTGCTGCATGCAACCCTTGGGTGAGGCACAGTGCATCAGGCTGCAGCGCGTACTGCAAAGTACTGAAGTGTGAACACATCTTAGCCTTGGGTGGCTACACTTTTGTGTGGTACTCGTACGGTACTAACGGTAAGCATCAGGCAGCCATGTCTCACCTCCTGCTGCGTGTACGACTCCTTCAGCAGCTCCTCCGCCGCTACAGCCGCCTTGTCAGCGCTGCCGTACCTGCACACGTGCATGGGCAATACACATGGTACAACATGAGGAAGGCACACTGAGCATGCTGCGGTGCAACGTGTGTAGCCCTAAGCATCCACAGCAAGCAGATGATGACTGATGGTATCGCGCACTGCTGGTCGGTCGGTTGGACGTCACGCGCCCTCAACACGCCATCACTGCGCCACACGCCAACATTAGCCCCCAACAGCGTTGCTGCGGCCACCGTTGGGCTGCTTCACAGGCAAATCACGCCGCGACAGATCAGCCTCATACAGTCATGGTGTTATACACTCCTACGGTAGGGTGACCAAGTGGCAGGTGTAGCCCCCGATAGCGTCGCAGCCGCCGCCCCTGCTGCTGCTGCACAGCCAAAACACGCTGCCCATTCAAGCCCATGCGGCGGTTGCGTCCACAGCTGTCCACCGCGTGCGTGCTCACTTCGTACCGTATGTTGGTCTAAATGATTTTGAGTGCACCGCCGTCCACCGCTGCGTGACTGTGTGCGCGCTCGCTCACTTCTCTGCGATGCGCGGCTCCACCTCCTTGAGCGTCGTGATGGCGCGCGCCTCCGCCGCGCTCGCGCCCAGCGCCACCGCCAGCGCGGCGGCCGCCAGCCGGCACTCCACCACGCGCAGGTTGTACCTGAGGTGAACCGGCACTCAGCGCGGTCAGGTCACAGCGGTGCAGCCAGGGCTCCCATAGAGCACAAGCGTCATGGAAATAGGTAGGCAGGTAGGAGGGGTGGGAGCGGCGTTACATGCAGTGCACATGTGTGCAATGGGTGGGAGGGTGGGTTGGTGGAGTGCGTTCAGTACGTACGCAGCAATAGGCAGCCAGAATCAGCGTGCAGCTAGGATCAAGAAGCAGCCAGGATCAACAGCGCTGTGCTCGGAGGCCTCTCGCTCGCCCCCTCACCTCTTGGGCGCCGTCTCCGCCTTGTTTGACACCGTCAGCGAGTTGGCAATAACAAACACGGCCCCGGGCGGCAGCACCACGTCCGTCGCGCGCACGGGGTTGAACTCCACGTTCATGGCCACGCCTGCCGAATGGATGAACAGGACTCGTGTCACTTCACGCGTTGGCGTGGCTGGTGAACTCAGTTAATGCCGCTGCCACTTTACACCCCCCTGCAGGCCCATGCAGGGCCATCATCATCACAAGCCCTGCAACCAAGGCCCTAAGCAGGCCCTAAGAAGGGCAGGCCTGATGTTATTCTTCATGTATCTATGCAGTATACGACGTAACAACGATCAGGCGGCAGTGAAGCAGGCGATGCAACACAGCCGAGGTGAACGCGGGGGCGCAACACTGGCGCTGGCGCTGCTGCGCGCTCACCCGCCATGCCCATCATGCTGGCCGCCTGGTCCATGCCGCCCGAGGTCACGCCAACATAGCGCTCCGCCAGGCATGCAAACTCCGCCACCTGGCCCTTGCTCAGCGCGATGCCGTGCGCCGCCAGCACCGCCAGCGCCGCGGAGCACACAAACGCAGCAGAGGAGCTCAGGCCAGAGCCTGCGCCAGCACGCACGTCAGCACGCACACACGCATACCTCGCCATTGTCAGGTGCGGTCTCTATCCTTACACGCATACATACTGCATGGCCCCATGGGAAGCAAACAAGTTGAACACACCTCGCTTGCCATCGTCAGGTGCAGTCCCTCTCCTTCACGCATATGCATACGCACACTGCGCGGCCCCACGGGAATCACACTGCACAGTCCCATGGGCGCCTCTTTCAGACACACTGACAGCTTGTGTGTGACCTGCTTGAAAGCGTTTGTGGCGTGCGTGCGATGCGTTGGGGTACAGCGGGGGCGCCAAGCATGTGCCTCCACGTGTAACGTCTCTGTAGCGGTTCTAAAAGGGACATGCCATTCTGATATACCGAAGGGGTTCTAAAAGGGACATGCCATTCTGATACACCAAAGCGGTTCTAAAAGGGACATGCCATTCTGATACACCTTCTCTGCTGCCTGTTACAATCTCTCTCTCTCTCACACACACAGCCGCACCTGTGGGCACCTCTCCATGCACCACCACCTGCAGCCCACAGGGCTCCGGGAGCGCCTTGCCGTGGCTACCCAGGTAGTCATATACGCCCTGTCAGCGATGCACACACATAACGCGCACGTAATGCACACGCAATGCACACATTGGCATTAGTGCAAGCACGTTACGGCACATGCGCATTACGGCACATGCGCATTCCGGTACACGCAATGCCGTGGCCACATGCACGCCTGTGCCATGCACATACACTTCACAAGGCGGATGCAGCTGGCGGGCCGTGCTGGCGTGCCGCTTATGCAGAGTCACGGCTCATGCAGAGTCACGGCTTTCATTGATTATCGTAGGAGCGCCAGCTTGGGGTGCGTGACCACGCCGACACGCACCTTGTACGCCGATAGGAAGTAATTTGCCCATGTGTGGTTGTGCGTGTCAACTTCCTGTGTGGAGGCACATGCACACAACAAACTGCTTCAGCACACAGCCGCAAACACTTGTTGCGCGCCCCAACCACTTACTGTAAGCGCTGGATGTGCGCACGCAACTCCCAGATCGAGAGCCGCACGGCACTGCTGCTTCCCCCACCAGCGCAGCTGCCTTGTGTCAGGGGTCCTGAGACTGCGGCAAGCAGCTCTGGTCCAAGGCCAGCAGTCAGCGCTCATCGCCTCACCTGGTTGGGGTCTGTTTCAAACTCTATGGTGGTGTACTTGGCGGTGTCGACGTTGCCCACCACGAGCTTCGTCCCACCCTTGCGAATAGCAATAATTGTGTCCTGCACACGCAAGAACCACCGCAGGCAACGCGTTCAAATCATAAACATGCTGCTGCGATCCTAGTCAAATCATAAACATGCTGCTGCGATCCTAGTCAGCCTGAACATGTTCATGTCAAGCCTTGACGCCAACCCAAGGCCTATAAGGCTGATCCGTGCTGAGCTTCCAATGCCTTGGGTGGTAGATTTGACCATACCAGGGTGTTGGCTTGCTGCCACAATATCCTTAAATCTGCCTGTCGATCGATGTAAGCACTGAACAGGCTTGCAAGTGCATAACGCCTCCGTACCTGGCGAATGGCCATTGGCAGCACGCCGTATCCCTCATAGTCGATATGCTCACCGATAAGGTTGACGCGACCTGTTTGGTTCGTGATAGCGTCAGCGCAGTCGCCAAAACCACTGACTAACGGGTGCCAGGTCAGCCTCTGCTGTCAAGGCGTACCTGGTGCCCGCGCGTAGAGCTCAGGAGGGTTCCCGTCAAACGCCAGCTCAAAGGCTGTCTTGATCCTTTCATATCTCTCAGGAATACCTGCTCAGGAGGGCACTACAAGGCTGTGAGCGCAAAGGTGTTGACACGTGTGTGACCAAAGACCGCCAATGTGCACGAGTTTGCGCACCCGGTATGCCGCCATATACGGATACAAGGTCTGAATACTCAGGAACTGGACGGTCAGCCATGTTGAAGATTGTAATAAGTGCGCAGTTTTCGCTTAAAGAGTCGGGTCGCTGTATAAGAGCGCCACCAGCGACCGCGCGAAATGCTTCCCCCCTCCTGGATCACAGCTCCAATCAAGCTTTAGAGGTCAGCCTTGTGGGAGCACCTGGCCAAAGCTGCCACTTTGCTGTTCAAGTTCGGAGCTGTGTCTGCCAGTGATTGGTAGTCAGGTCAAAATGCAGCTGAACGTGGCGCGGTGCGGCGTACGACCCTTCACGGCAGCAGGCAAGCTGCACTACACACAGCGCTCCGTTGTGGTTCTTGCCAAACGACAGGTGAGCTTACAATTGCTTGCGTGTTGCACGATATAGCAGCTTTGCTTCATGGTGTGGACCGCTGCGTTCACGCTCGTTGGTTAGCGGCTCGAATCATCAACAGTGTGCCTTGCCACAATGTCGTTCCCGTCACTTCGGTCCACAGAAGGAACCACAGCCTCAGAAGGATTCACCGGCACCGGTGCGTCCTCCGCCCGTGGAGGAGGCTCCTTTGCTGCCCCCGGACTACCGGCGTGAGTACGAGCTGTATGGGACCAAGGTCATCGAGACAACAGAAACGCTGAAAGGCCCTGAGGACGAGAAGGACTTCTGGGAGGGTGACACCTTCGAGGTTGGTGTCCGCATAACTCATCTCCGCACCATGCACTGTCTATTTTGGCATGCGTGGTAGCACCTGGTCCTCCGCTCGCACACCAGTTTGACCATTCGACTGCTGCCTTTGGTGCGTGGTTGTTATGCCACCGTTTCAGAACCTCGGCAAGGCAGCTGAGAAGTACTTCCTGCCAGGTTTGCTCGTCTTGGGGCTCGCGGCGGGCGGGTTTGCTGCGTCGTCATACAACGAGGGTGCCGACACATACATCAAGACGTGAGTGCAGCGGGCTGTTGGGGTGCTCCACAGCTTCAAGCTTGTGTAGATGCGGTGGGGACGCACCGATGAGCCGCGCATGCATGCAAGCTGACCCCCAGCACTGCAGTTGACATGTGCATTCGGCCGCCTGCCTGGATCAATTAATGCAAGCGTGGCAAAGCTGCAAGCAGGACGGCTGATGGTGCAACGGGAAATCTGGCTTAGCATTTTTGCATCCTGCCTAGTGTGTCGGCATTACCAACGGCGCATGCATCTGCAGCACCGTCAGGTGATGGCCCGCAAAGGGTGACATGCACGGAGTCGCGAGCTGTGAATCCTGTGAGCCTATTCATGCTGTGCATTGACTCACCCGGCAGCATATCACTGCATGCATTAGCATCTGCATACGGTGCATGCACATAGGCCGCATATCCTTGCATGCGTGAGCATCCGCATGCAGCGCATGCACGTGGCCGCAAGACATCGTGCGCATGCAGTGCTTGGGTCACTCCCCGAGTCAATTTACAACGCAGTCGCCTTTCTGGCGAGCTGCTGATGGGTATGGGTATGGGTATGCTACATCATGAGCGAGCTGCTGAGAACACGCGGCGGGCCACCCAGCTGGTACCACGCTTGACGAGCTGCACAAGCTTCTCGCACTGCGCCTCGCGTCGCCATATGCTCATCGCCACCCCCGCATGCACATACAGACATACTGTATAGCATTGGGTAGGTGGCATACTACAAGAGCAAGGAGACATACTGCATGCAAGATGCTGACAGCATCCTCACACTTTTCTTGTTTATTGCATCCGCATGCAGGCCTTCCGGGCCAGATGCTCAGGCGGAGCTCATCCCAGCGTCTGTGTTTGCCGCGCCGCCCGCGCCCGCACCCGCACCCGCCGCTGACAACTAGCGGGGCAACAACCCCTTGGTGGTGACGTATGGGCGGCCGCAGCAGCAGCGGTAACCACCACCGCAGCACAGCACAGCACAGCTGTACAGTGGAGACGCGCAGATTGAGAGCCTCAAGGCGTGTGGTTGACGTGTGAGCGCTCGACACATCAGCCCTCTGTGACTGTGAGCACCCATGCGCTGCTGACGTGCAGCTTGTAAGGCAGAGGAGCTGCTGCGGCTGGTGGTAGACATCGCCTCTCGGGTTGGACGAGGCATGGATTCGTGGCCATGCTCGCTCGCATCCACGTAGATGCTGTCGTTTGCTCAGTCAGACTTGGAGTCACAGAATCGATGAGCGAATTTGGCGGTGCTGAGCGTAGTGAATTGGCAAGGCTTAATCGTCTCAACTTCAGGTCACCCGGACGCATGCAATTTGCAGCTCGGTCCGGGGGAGGAAAAGCCTGTCGGCTGCTCAGGCTTGGCAGCTGATGGCGGGTGCACCACCCGCAGCTGTGTGGTGTGCTGCAGTCCTAGCATTGCGCTCACGTACCGTACGTAGCGTTTGATGGGAGGCTCGATCCTTCATCCTTGGCACACGCCCCCTTGAGCTGCCCGACCCCAGCAGTCCAGTACTCCTGCGTCCGCGCCCGTTGATGTACGTTCGTGATTGCATGTGGAGGCGGCGTGCAATGCTAACACAGCTGTGTTAGTACCGTTTTGTGGTGGTTGGACCTTGCATACGGTCCTGGCATCGGTGTGCAACTGTCCGGGGGGCGGGGGGGGGCGCTGTTCCTCTCTTCCTGTGAGGGTTGGGAGCTATGCACGCTCCATGCTCCAGACCCCGCCGACTGAATTGCGCTGCGATGAGGCGAACCCTTGCAAGGCCAGGAGGAGCGCCATGCGACGGTGCGGGGCCTGAGCGCTGCTGTCCACCGCATCTGCAGGCCTCTGTTTGCATTGCCGCTGCAGCAGGCGTGCAACGCATAGTGTGCTGCCTGCTGCCTTCCGTAGTTGCTCGCAGCGGTTAAAGTCTCCCAAATGGCCATCCCTTGTGCTGTGTTGTCCGCACTCTTCCCCTACGCGTATCCTACTGTACAGCCTGCCTGGTCGCCACATGGCCATGCTGCTGCTTGGGAGTAGAGGGCGGTTGGTTGCGTCACACATTTGTGCTCAAGAGGCCCTTTTAGCAGCGGTGGCTGTGTATTGCCTGTAGTGGACAAGTGGTGTTGGTTGGCAAAATGCCTCCAGCCCCAACTCCCCTTGCATGTGCTCGCTTGCAGCACCTCTGCCTGGCTGGCACATACACACACGCCCCGCTTGGCATGCGCTCAGTTCCAAGACTCATTCCTCGGATTGCGGCATATGTGGGTGATCCTCCTCCTCCACCCGTTGCAGATTTTGTATCTGTTTGCGGCCGATTCGGCCACATACGGTATTGCCTTCCGAATGCTCCGATAAGTGTTGATAGGATTCGCCAGAACCAGCTTCTTGCACACGCACACATGCGCACATGAATACTGGGCAACCGCCCTTCTGTAGTAGCTGCCAGCCAGGCTGTGTTGCTTCCACGCTGTTTGCCCGCGCATCCGCGACGCTTCACTGCCGGTCGCAGGCGCTCCCAGCTGCCGTGCACGCTGCCACACCTCACTAGTTCATTCGCAACGCCATGCAGGATGTTGTAACAACGGAGTGGCCACTTTGACGTGATGGGTCGCAGGTGGTGGCCTCCTACACCTCAGGTGGTTGCATTAGTTGCATGGGAAGCGAGGCACATACCACACACAATAGCTAGGCCAGCCCGATGTACACACGGGTGTCACAGGGTGAGGTCAGCTAGCACTGGGGTGCATCCTCGACACCACCGCCTCCCTCCTCAAACTCAGAGTGAAGCTGCTGTCTTCATCCCAATTTTCCACCCACTCGACCGGCAGCTGCTCGACCAGTGCAATGAAGAACCAACACCAGTCAAGCTTGCGCGCAACCAGCAGGACATGCATTGATGTGTGTGTGCGTCACAAGTTCACAACGCCAAATTTGGTGCCTAACATCCGGGAAGGAACCATATTGCCAAGGGCTTGAATCTGTGACGTAGCTGGACCCCCCCGTGACACCCCCCTGGATGCATGTGTGTGTCACAACGCCAACAGACTGCAGCAGGGATTTGCAAAATCACTGCTGCGCTGCTCACTCCACAAGCCCACACCGTGCGCTCGTTCACTCATTGCACACACGCCTTATCAGCACAATGCAACAGCGTTGCCACCCAGAAGCAGCCGTCCGTCACAAGAGTGCTGAGTGCTGACGCTGTACTGCTACAGTACAATACTGCGCTCAGTGCACGTGTGCTACGTACCTCAGCAGCTCGGAGAGACACGAGCGCATGCAGGACCATTGTGGAACCCAGCCGCTCAAGCCGTACTCACCCGCCTACCCACAGATATCACAGGCACCCCATGCTCTCTGCGCACATTCTTACGCACATGGCAAAACAACAAGGCAACCTCTAATCACGCAACCAGTTCATCATCTTCTTCATCGCTGCCGTCATCACATACCGCACTATTGTCACCCTGCAGGTCGCTCTGGGTACGAGTAAATCGTCAAGGAACCAGCTTGGCTCGCCATCGCAGCCACCCAAGCAATCAAACGCAGCGCTCCCTAAGCACCCCACACCAGTGCATCACTACTTCACTCCAGCGCCTGCGCGAGGGTTGTCGCTGACCGACACACGTCGCCCTGCGGAGCGTGTCGGGTGCACGTCGGGCGGTCACTCGTCAGTGCACGTTGCCCCAGTGCTGCTTCTTGGGCTTCTTCACCTTCTTGCCGCGAGCCTTCTCGATCGCATTGGCCATTTTCTCCCTGTCCATCGACACGGTGCGAGGAACGAATGCAGCACACACAACATGCGGTCAGCCCTCAGCGCCAAAACATGAGAATGAAAACTTGCTGGATGCACCGCATCCAGACCGCATCCCGGAGGCACTGAAAGAGAACGAGCTCACGCAGCGCCACTGTGGTGCCAGAAGGCGATGGCAGTCGCAGCCCCAATACACAGGTTGCTGGCAGGCTGCGCTTTCCGATTTGCTCTCCGTTATCAGCTTCTACAGATGGCGGTCAGTGCAACGTAGTCCAACCCATGCCTGTTATCACCACCCAGGGTGACAATTGCACGCTTTTGCATGCATTTTGCCAAT